>JABMIG010000024.1:306229-513438 GCA_013187285.1 Cyclotella cryptica
AACTGCAAACGAGGTGTTAGCAAGACTGTTAGTGACAAATTATCTCTTGCTAACAAATCGTATGTAGGAATTATACTGGGGCGATTTTCTCATTAGTTTGTGAAAATCAAAACTGTTAGATAAATTGTTAGTACGTTTGAGGCCTCCGTCCTATCTAACCATTCGACCGCTTGCTAACAGTCTAACTAACAACATCCGTTTTGCTAACGTTTTAGCTAACAGAGTTGATTGAGATCGAAATGATTGACTAAATCCTTACTAACAGATTTACTAACAGCGAACTGTGCCAACACGGCGTTCTGGTAGGAGTACTGTTGAGAATCCATTTTCCTCTGTTCATACAAAATCGACTTTTGATGAGAAATCGCATTTTGAATAATGTAACCTCTGTTCCAACAAAAATCATTCTTTAGAGAAATTAATTTTAATGGACTAGATTTTTGCCCCAAAACAAACTCAAAACACACTCATCCAATCATTAAAGTAAAACATACTCCTTTCATCACTCTCACATATCCCCAACAATGAACATCCTCTCACAGAAAGCACAACCCTTGACACGCTCAAACCAATGTTGACGTCAATATTATCTTTGGTACACCACCAAATGTCAGTGCATAGCTGTAGATTATAGCTCATGATGACAAGACATCATCAACTCCCTTTCACTTGGAACGCCACCTCTTGATCTCTTCTGGGCTTTTGAATGTTCCTCATGGCATTCATGACAAACTGCATGTTGGCATTCTCCTGGAAGGTTTGTTCTCTGGCAAATGAATACACAATACGCGTTCTTTTCAATTGAATAGAATGATCCCGTCTAAATGTGATAGTTCTCCAGTCCTTCCCCATATATTCCTTCCCAATTACCTGTATTTTATGAATAACAAAGATAGATAAAAAGTCTGACAGAATGCATTCACTTCATGTACCAAAAAACTTACCTGTATCAAAGGAATGACATTTTGATGATATTAGGATGTGGTTTGTGAATCTAACGGTCTTTTCGGTGATGCTCTCCAATTCATATCTTACCTCTTCTTTTTTCCGCCGACAACGTCGGTTTTATTGTTCAACACCTTAAATATTGGAGTCATTCCAAAAGATGGAGTTAACGTACTAGAATTTTATGCTTAATCAATGACAGTGTATGTTGCTCACCTTTTTAGTCTACAGCTGTCATCTCCTTGCTTCTCTCCTCACCTGCCTGTTATAAGCGAAGAGATTGAGCGGAAAAGAAATGATTTCAGACCATGTGTTGAATGATATATGTCTGTTTCTTACACTCACAATGATTTGTAATTTCTCATTTATCTTGTTAGAATTATGTTGAAAAGTAAAAGATAAAGCAGTGAATATTGATCAGCAACACTTTCTAGGACTATAGTTGGAGTCATTGATTGCACTAACCTGAACTGCTGACACATTCGGTCTTACGCCCTTCTCACGAGAGATATCAAACGTATTTTCCAGCATGATGAAATGTCCTCTATGAAAATATGTTACATGATCGTGGTCATATCACTCACTCCATTTTGCAAATCCTTCGTCTTTGTCTTCTTGGTTTTTTCGTTTCTCAAGTGAAAATAGAAAAATGAGTCATTTCAAAAGGGATGCAGTTATCATACTAGAATGTCAGCGCTTAATCAATAATGACAGTGTATGTTGCTCCACCTTTTCCACCTACAGATGCCATCTCCTCTGTTTCTCTCCTCTCCTGCCTACAATGTTAACGGATCCAGCAGAAAACAAATAAGTCTCAGACCATCCGTGTTGAATGATACCATGTCTGTTTCTTACACTCACAATGATAAGTAATTCCTCATTTATCTTGTCAGATGTCTGTTACAAGCATGGAAAGCAAAGCAGTGATTATTAATCAGCATCTCTTTTAGGACTACTTGGAGCAATCGATTGCACTAACCTCAACTGATGACACATTCTTCTCTGCCTTCTCTCAGGAGACATCAAACGTAACAGAATGATGAAATGTCCTATATGAACATGAAAATATGTTACATGATAGTGGTCATATCATTCACTCCATTTTTTTGCAAAATCCTTCGCCTAACTCTTCTTGCAGGGTTTTTCCTGTTCTCAAGTGGAAATAGAAAACGAACCTTGGAGGTTATTTCGTTGATATGCGATTTATACTAATAACAGAAAAGCTATTATGCTCACTTTACCCTTAGAACAGATTGTCCCTTACCATGCAGTTTTTTCAATGTCGAGGAGCCTCATCATCTTAAAACAGATCGTGAGAGTTAACGCGAGGAAAGTTCTGTGATAGTAAAAGAAATAATATCCAGACACTAACATGCTTCCGGGCCAGAAAGCTTACCGTAAATGGTGCCCGTGGACGTAGCTTCACTTCAAGGATGAATAAATCCATTTCACAAGGAACTCTTCCCATCCCTCCAATAACACGAATTTTGAGAACCTTCTCCACATAATACTCCCCATCACTTCCTCTTTTATGTCATTGGGTTTAGCAGTTTCTATCCCATCAATGAATGCCTGTAGTTCCTCATCTGTAACGCCTGTGTCATCATATATGTGTCAAAGTTTGGATATTAGCTATTAGTTCCATTTCATGTTAAGGAAAGAAACTCATCTGCCAAAACTCTCACCGGATGTAGTGGAAGAAATACCTCATCATCGATCTCGTTCGCTGGATGAGGGACCACCACATCATTCTTGACTCTTGGATTCGAATTTTTGTCCACCTGGACCTGAAAATGGATACTTTGTGCATGGGTTACTGCTTACAGAACATACTCGTGGCACTGTGCACAACACTTACAAGAAAAAGAGGGGAATTCCTTTCCACGGATCTTCCTAGAAGGCAAAGAAGGTACTGCAATCGAGGTCAAAATGTTATGTGTATTCAACAGGTCCTCATGGCATCTTCGCATGTCAGCTGTCACACAAACCAGTACAGCAATGTAATTTAGTGATCCGAATCGTTCAGTTTCATCCAACATTATAGACACACTTACAGTCACCTTCGCTAAGTTCTGCCTCATCTCCCTGATTTTCTGTGGTTTCACCATTATGATATGCATTCTTCTTGGGTTCCTTGGAATGTTGGTCTGTGCTTCTTAGTTCACTCTGTACGGTAGTAACTCGACACATCTCTTCCTCCAACAAGCCAATGTGTCAGAGTACACCAAATCAAAATCATCTCAAACGATTAAGATTGAATATAACAGTCATGTTGAGTGCATACTACAGTACATGTTAAGTGCATACTCTGTACTGCAAACATCTAAAGGAAATGGTATGTTCACTCACTTGTATAATGCTCTGCCACAGTCATGGGGACGCTCACTGCTCTTTCCACCTCTTTCATCCCTTTTCACCAATATTATCCCAAACAGAACCAAATAATTCTTGGTCAACCGAAGAATCCCAATCCTTCCTCTCCGAATCAGGATGCTGAATGCTTTTCTTTGCTGCACCATCATCCCACTTCCCCTTCGCATTTCACGTCATAGTACTCTAAACCATGCTTTCCAAAATCGTCTCTGGTCATGACCTGTTCATTGACAAGGGATGAATGAAAAATAACTGTTCAGATTGTTCGAAAAAAGAAATGTCCAACTTCGAACCACTTTGTTTCACCTCATTTCCAACATGGTTTATCTTTTATAATATACCCTCATTTGATCTACAAATTGGTCTTCAGGTAAGAATTGAATTGCCTTGAGAGCTCATCTTTGTTGGTAGGCATCTTGGGACTCCACCTGCCCTCCTGACAATGTATCCATGATACGGAAATCCCAGAACTGCTATTACCTTTTCTCAACAACCACTGGACCCTTGAACAGGGAATCAAAACTCATCTCCTTCCCACTATCTACTTGGGCTATTTTGGGATATATCCTTTCATACTATACTCCTAAACATTATGTAACATACCCCTCCTCATCCTTTGATTGAATGTATTGTTGAAAAGATTGCCTGCTATAATACTATAGGAAATGTTTTTGTTATCTGGCAACTTGACCTTGAATTTTTTTGATTCAAGAGCAACTTTAGCTCGATAAAACCAACTGCCCTCTCCTTCTTGTGCGGATGTTTTAGGATGTCAAGAACTGTCCGCAAAGATAATTGTCATCCAAAATATGACTGGACGATAGGACAGCATTGTGGATACTCTCAATACTGCTTCCTTCTACATTAAGATTATAAAACTTTGCCCTCGTCTTAATTCGATTGAGTAACATGTAGCAGATGATGGATTAATTCAAAGAATCATAAAAATGACAAATAAACAACGTACCATCAAATCATGACAACAGACATTTGGTCAGATTATCATTGGCTTCTTCATAAAAAATGTTGATCTTCTCCACAAAGGATTCCATTTGAGAATAAGAAGGATTTTTTTTCTGGAAGGCTTCTATCAAAGTGTACAGCATATCTCCACATTTTATTGCCATGTTTTTGATCAATAAATTTTTTCTTTGCTGGGAGAAAGTCATTCGGAAGAGGTAACAACTCTGGTAGTTGTCCATTTATTATCCCCATCAAATCATCAGAACTTAGGTTAGAGTTGGGTGATGTCATGGGAATTTGGTTCGTTGAAGTAGGCAACAGTGACGATTGGGTATCATGTGGTACATGCACGCAGATGGCGACCCTGTAGTTTGATGGCTTGATGTCAAGGAGGATGCTCTTGAGTAAGTTGATGGGTTTAGAGTACATGGGGGTATGGGAGGGTTAGACTTGTTGGAGCAGAAATTGAATAATCTGCTGTAGATGACTTCACTGCTGACGGAAAATTTGAGCCCAAGGAGGATGCACTGGAATATTTTGAAGCTGGCGTATTAATGTGCATGGGATGAGTGATTTCCAGTTGGGCTCCTTCTGTAGGCAACACAAGACGGTCCAGGATTGGGGAGAGTGTTGCCGGAAGAGCGGATTACGCTATTTGTTCCAGATGATATTTCGTACATCGCCACGGAAGGCACGCCTAAAGTGGAGGGGAAGACGGGGATGACAAGGAGTGGGCCGGGTCTACTATATTGTGGAGGAAGGGGGCTCTGCTCTTGATGTCATTGGACGGTAGGCATTTGGAGGGAAGGGGAGGGAAAGTGGTCGGACATTCTGAAGGTGGGGAGTCAGGGTTGATATCAGACCCAGTATGGATATCCCCCCCACAATCATACATGATGGCATCATCCATCTTAATAACCATGCATCCTGCTGCCCATATTGACCAAATACCACAATGGTGATGAACATGGGGGGGGGCCGAAAATAATCCTCAGAATATAATATTATATTGAGCTGTGATGATGCAAGCATTCTGTTGAATGTACAGCAGAATCAATATGTGATTGTGTACGTGATATGTACAATGTTCATATAGAGCAACTACATAACATACCTTCAAACATAAGCCTAAATCCCAGAATTCTTTGCTCCATCGCCAGTCCATCATATGACCTCTTCCTCCTCCAACTTGGGGGGAAACTAAATACACTGGGATGGTTTTATGCCAAACATCAAATCTCCCATCCCTGTATGCAACAGTTTTTCCATTGTCTTTTTGTCCCATCAACGCGGGAACGGAAACGTGAGGGGGCGACACATTTTCGGATTCGATTGATTGCTCTGTGTTAAACTGGGATCGTGGTCTTGTCACTGTAGTACCAGTATCCTTGCTGGGTGTGGACTCTTTGGAAGCGAAACGATTCTGTTTTAAGCTGGCCGCCCTTCGCATTTTGAGACTTTTGTCGCTCCGCCCCCTGCTACCTCCATTCACTTCCGTCGGTCCACCGCCTCGAATCACATCCACATTGTTTCCTCTGCCCATCAACGCGGGAACGGAAACGTGAGTGGTGACACATTTTCGGATTCGGATCGATTGCTCTGTGTTAAACTGGGATGGTGGTCTTGTCACCGTAGTACCAGTATCCCGCTGGTGTGGACTCTTGGATGAAACGAGATTCTGTTTTTTCGCTGGTAGTCCTTCGCATTTCGAGCTTGTTGTTCTGCTCCCCTGCTACCCTCCAAACTCCCACCACCATGACATCCACATTGCTTCTTCTTTCACCATGTGCGGGACGGAAACGTGAGGGGCACACATTTTCGGATTCCATTGATTGGCTCCGTGTTAAACTGGGATCGTGGTCTTGTCACTGTAGTACCAGTATCCCGCGGTGTGGACTCTTGGACCAAAGGATTCTGTTTCTTCTTGGCAGTCCCCCGCATTTCGAGGACTTGTTGTTGCTCGGCTCCCCTGCTACCTCCAAGACACCCTTCGCGTCCACCGCCCGAATCACAGCCACATTGTTACCACTGCCCATCAGGCGGAACGGAAACGTGAGGGGGCGACACATTTCGGATTCGATTGATTGCTCTGTGTTAAACTGGGATCGTGGTCTTGTTACTGTGTTCCAGTAACCATCGCGGGTGTGGACTCTGGGACAAAACGAGATTCTGTTTTGCGGCGCCGTCCTCCGCATTTCGAGACTTGTTGTTGCTCGGCTCCCCCTGCTACCTCAAATTCACTTCCGTCATCCACCGCCCGAATCACAATGGATGTAAGTTTACAGAGCAGCATACTCCGTGGAGGCCATTCCCCAATAGCAATATTTTTGATCCAGTGCGTAACTTTGATCCTGATCGAACTTGTGAAACTCTTAAGCGTGGAGCTTCTAAGGAGGCTTTCGACCAGATTTCTAACTTATGTTTCAGAGTTAGCCTACTACTTGTCATGTGAATACACTATCATGGTTATATGTCCTTTGGTTGGAAAAAATGGATTCAAGCGGTGGAACTCTGTCAGAAGAAGATAAGTCCATGACAACTATTCTCCTCCGGATGCATCATCACATCGACACTGGAAAAAGATTCAATGACACAAGGGATCAAATAGATCCCTCGGTTGACGCCACTAGAGTACCACGACCTTGGTTTTACTGGAGTTAGCCTTGACGACTTCAAAGGTGTCAAAAGGTCCCAAAGTCTAGCTTCAAATCAAAGTTTAAGGTTGCTTTCGATAGGTGGAGATTCAGCAATTTTAATGATGTTTTCCTGAACCCAATATCAGGCGTTTGCTACAGTATGTATCAGGGTAAGATTGTATTTCTCTTCAGCCTGCTGCACTATTACTTTTACTGATGTTTTTACAGATGTCACCGCAAAGCTGAGAGAAAAGGGGCTTTCAGTGAAAAAAGTTGAAGACTGGAATATTACTGTCGAAAGTTTTGCCTGTTTCCCCACTGTTCCACTATTATTTGATAAGGAATCTTGGAAGGCCCTTTGGCCGATAATAAACAAGACACCGCCGAGGTGAGACAAGTCATGCAGAAAGTGCAAGAAGAACAAAACTGAAAGAGATGAAGAAGAAGGATGAGGAGAAGCGGAAACGTCAGAAAGAAGAATTAGAAAGGCTTGATGCTCTGAAAAAAAAAGCTCAGCTTGAAGCCAGAAAGAGAAGAACAATTATAGAATCTCCCACACAATCGCCATTACCCAGCTCTCAGACCTTACCTCCTGAGAAAATAATGCCCCGAGAAGGCCATGCCATCCTCAATAAGCTCAGCGACTGCAAGTAAAGCTGTTGAATCAAATCCTCCTTCTGTAAGAAAAATCAGTTTCTTTTGTTTTTGAAAGATTTAGTGTTTCTCAAACACACGTATCTCTCTTCTCGTTAGGATCTGTCCATTACTGCCCTATTAGAACTGCCGGCAATCCAATGGTCTTATAGATACAAGCCTCCCTACTCCAATATCCAATACCAAGTAACAAACACTTGCCCTATCGATACCAATCTTCAAATGATCTTCTTCCTGTGGATCAGGTGCTTTGTTCCCCATTCTGTTGTGAAGGAGGATTTGCTCCTCCTGGACACCCTGACTTGCATCAGGAGAGGAGATTTGATAGAGCCCGCCATGATGTGCTGTCAGATAGGTGCTTCAATGATCCCCAGATAGCTAACAAACTACAAGAAAGGGTCAAAAGGATTGGGAACACAGAACATTGGAGTTGTGAAGGAAACTTCACTGAATATAGGCCATTTCAGAATTATTTAAGGCATATGGCTCAAAGCAGGTGATTTGGGAAGTCTGTTCAAAGATGGGAGAGAGTTGCCCTTGCATCAATACTTTGAAACGCAATCAAAAAAGCATGTCTATCAAAAATGGTACACTGTCCATCTCAATCATGCACATACAGTGTCAGTCCAAAAGACCATTGACGAGAAGTTTCCAACGTATGTAAGACCATGCCAGAGGGAGAAAGCTATTGCAGATAACGAACCCAAAAGCTACATACAAGTGAGATGGATTATGATCGTTGTCCGCAAAATGGGACCAGACAGGCACATTCCATTTCTCCTTGTCCTTGGGTGATGACAATCCATTGTCACACGGAGTACTTGTCTTTCATACCCTTGATGACATTCCCAAACAAGTGGTCGTTCCCCCAGCCATTCGATATACCCTTGCAAGTGTGATTCTGTATAATGGATGTCACTATAGAGGAATTAGTGTGGACGCCAAAAATCCACATGGGAATCATGTCATCTATGACGGAATGCTGAATCCCCAAAAGGACTCAACTAGTCAAGTCAAATGTTTCAATGTCCCAATATGCAAAGGGATATAACATTTTGGAACTGTGGTATGTCAAGGTGGAGAGTTCATCTATTGAACCAGGAAGTTCACCTTCTGCCATCCCTCCGGCAGTCCAGCCTAGGGTCTCAACTCTTCCCTCACCATCCACGGTTTCATCCACTGCCATCATGCCGCCGGGATACCAAACCTTGGAAACACCTGCTACCTCACAACGCTCAGTACAGATAACATTTTGGGTAGGCCCTCACAAATGGATTGAACGATGCCAAACTAACTAAGACAGACAGAAAAAATTTGGCGCCATTGATTTTGCCGGGAAAAGAAGTCCCCCTCGAGACTGTTTGAAGGTATTAAGTGTCTGAAACAACTGCTCTCCAGTATGAAAAAAAGTATTGAAGAAAAAAAGACACATTTGTCAACGACAAGGACGGCTTTGAAAACTAAAATGGCAAGGCTTTGTAACGTTCTTAATCTGTCTCAAGCACAAAACGAGGCTATGGATGAATGCTGGACCATTCTCTTCAACCATTACTTTGAAATTCTCAAAGTTTCTCACCTGTACAAGGTTGAAATAAATACATTTTACCGTGAGATTGTTGAAACCAACTCCCAAGCCAAGCCTAGGGAAAGTAAAGAATCCCTTATTCAAAGCTGGCTTCTTATCAATGAAGAAGATCTAAAGAAGTGAGTCATCACCTGCATGCCACAGTTTTATCCCCATGCAATCCCTCATTTATTTTTCATGTCAATCAACAGAGGGGATCTCCTGAAAGCTTTGAGAGAGAAATATTTCGATAAGGCCGAGGCTAATGCTGAAGTCATTTCAGACTGGAAACCCGATGAGGCTAATTCGGTCAAGGCCAACACATGGGAATATGTTTTTGTCAATAGTCTTCCCCCAATATTGGTGATAGGGATCTATCGAATAATTAATCGTCCAATTGATGGCAACTACACAGAAATCAAACTTAATAACAGCTTCGACTTTCCGTGGTAAGAACATTGCAATGATTGCATTGGAAATTTGGAATCAAACTATTTTGTTGCATTATCACATCTCATTTATTACATCATATCTGTTAGGTTTTTGAAACGAATCAATTGCAATCCTCGGAAGAACAACCTCCCAATGAAGTCCTCAAGTACAGGCTCAGATTCATCTCCATTCATGAAGGTCGAGGAGGAGTTTACCTGGGAGAGGAAAAGGACGAGGCGGGAAAGAAAGACAAAGAGAAGAAGGGGAATAAAGGTCGAAAAAAGGTAGAAAACAAGGATCTAAAAAAGAGTTGACAGCAACAGAAGGCGTGGCTCACCAAGAGGGAAACAAGGAGTTGGAAGCAACAGATGTCGTGGCCCCAATGGTGCGCACTATTATGGATACCTCTGTAATTTTTCATCATCACAATGGTACAAACTTGATGATCATGATGTGGATGTTGTGGAGGAAAATGAGGTGTTAGCAGATGCAAGGGATAAGGTCTGCATGTTGCATTACGTCCGCTTTGGATCAGTGGAATATGAAAGCTGCCAACAGATGGATACCTTGTTGTTCCCTACTCCAGAGCATAATCTTACTCTTTCCGCTGATGACCCAGAGCATAAGGTTGTTGATAATTCGAAATCTGAGCCTGTCATCTCTGTTGCAGACCATCCACATGGGGCTTCGAAACCAGCTTGCCCACCAGGCGCCCCAGTGCTCCCTCCGAAGTCCCCCATGAAGAGGCTGCATGCCCACCAGCTGCTGCTCAACTAGCAGCACCCAGTGCTCCTGCATCACTTCGAAATTCACCAGAGCTCCAGACGCCCCCAGTGCTCCCTCCGAAGTCCCCCATGAAGAGGCTTCATGCCCACCAACTGCCGCACAAACAGCAGCACCCAGTGCTCCTGCAACACTTCCGAAATTTTCCAGAGAGGAGTACTTGGAATCCATTGCTCAATGGTATCCTTCAATGAACATGGGTTATTTGAGAAGTCACATGGTACTGGATGAAGATTGGCTTGTCAAGAGGGACAATGCTGCCGTCAAAGCTCGCAGAGCTGTGGAAGCTCTGATTGAAGCTAAGAAACTGGTATTACCGAGTTGCCAGGATAATCACAAGAGCTATGATTCTGACGGCAACAGTGTTTCCAGTATTGCCAGTTATATGCAAAAGAAGGCAGAGAAAACCAAATTGGATAAAAATGATGCGGAATTCTTCATGCATCTCAGATCCTGTTTTCCATTGTATTTTGCATTCGACACCAGGGATGTCTCGAAGAGTTACTGTCCCTTTGCTAAGTTTAACCAAACTTGGCGAGAAAGGTTTTCTTTGGAATCAATCCTTGAGGGTATGGAATGCAATGGCACAGAGTTCACCGCCGATGGGTTGCGAGATCATATTTCTCAGTGTCATTCCAAAACCTGGTGTGGAATTGGGCTCAAATTCTTTTTACATGAACTATACCCCGACCCCAAAACAGCTTCCAAAGAGGTCACATCAAAGCAGAACAACAGGAGTAAAAAAACAGTAAGTTGACCTATTCTCAACTGACTCCTCCCGTTGAATGATTAATTTATTTACACATCATATTGAATCCACTTGACATTTAAAGAGAGGGCTCCTCCAACTGCCACGCCGCATTCTACCGTGGTGACCAATGCATATAAAAGGATGCGTGGAGAATTGACCATGACAACTTCGATCAAACCTCCTCTCCAATCTGGTGCTGCTTCATCTACCCCTGCACTTCCTGTCAGACCAGCACAGATAGCCCCTTCTTCTAGTCAAATTCCTGAACCAACCCCAGTTTCCATCACTGCTGGTAAAGTTGAGACAGCAGAGTCTGCAGCACAACTCCCCCAACCACATGCAGTTAATGCTGCCCCAGCAATCCCTCCCTCGAGAACTCATACGCTCCCCCCTCCTCGAACAACAGTTCCTACCCCTACAGTACTGCCAGAACACCAGGTTCTGCAGAGGCAGCAAGTGTGTCTTCTCGACCACCCAATGCTGTGCCCAGTATTTCAGCGGCAACAGATGCTGCTGGGGCTGCGAAGTCGTGTCAACTTCCTGAACCAAATACAGTCCCCATTGCATCTGGTATAGTTGGAGCAGCGGAGCCTTTAGCACAACTGTCGAACCACAAGCTGTCAATGCGGCCTCAGCAATTCCTCCCACAACAACTCATAAGCTCCCCCCTCCTCCAACATCAGTTCCTATCCCCCCAAGTATTGCCAGAACACCAGGTTCTGCAGAGGCTGCAAGTTTGTCTTCTCAATCAGCTAATCCAGGAGCGTCTGCCACGGCTCCCACCCATAATCCAACAATTTTTTCATATAATACAAGGGAGATACCAGACAAATCAAAAGTGCCGCTTTGGCAACCACAAAAGCAACCTCAGAATCCTCCGGCGCCCAACCATCTGCTGCTCTTCCTCTTGGCGCAACCGTATTATTGCCAAACGTCTCATCAACAACCGGTGGAGCTGCATTTGATGCTGATAATGAGAATCCTGAACTCCAGAGAGACACATCAGATTCAGAGCCAGAGAGAGAGCAAGGGGACGAACCTTATCCTAGAGAACCAAAGTATAGAATTGGGACATTCATTAAGAAGGAAGTGGATAACATAGAGTGTACTGGGTTCATACATGGCTATGTGCTGGACAAGGAATCGTTTGTGTACCGTGTTCACCTGATCGAACGTGACACTGAAGAGTCTATCACCGAAGAGGACATCCTAAATTTTTTTTTCTCATCCGATTCTTGGGTTGTGGAGAAGAACTTGGATGTTTTTGTCAGGGTGGGCAAAACTGATCATCCTGCGACCATTGATTCCATGGTCAGGTTAACGGAGGAATTAGTTGATACGAGTTCTGTTAGAATCAAGTGGAGCATCAACAACCAGAAAAGTGAGGTGGATCTTTCGACAGTTAAACCGATGCACGCGAGTCGCAGGGGAATGCAAAAGCAAAAAAGAAAGAAAAAACTAGCCAGTGTAGAAGACATCACCCCTGGTATGAGAAGTACCCCAACGACCACTCCCGGGCAAGTCCAGGATTCATACTGTCCCAGGAAATTGCTAGTTGGGCTATCTTACCATTGCCGTCACTACATCAATTGCAACTCCAGGTATTCAAAACAGAAGACTGCAAAATTGGTTGAAAAAGGGACTAGAGCCCCAGAGGACTTCATTTCTTTTCGCGACAATTACCGATTGTATCAGCAGGAAAGATCAAAGGGTTCAGCTTTACCCTCCCAAGTTACCCTTACGACAGGAATGGAGTTGTACAGGAAAAAGACACCATCGACTCTGTCATGAAGACATGTGATGGATTGGAAGCGAAGCTCTCTGCCCAATCTTCGTTCGCAAGGTGTTTATGTCTTATGACACACTCGTGCAGGATTGAAGAGTTCCAGGCCAAAAGTGAAGAAGATGAGGACCTGAATAAAACCATGGCTGACGTCCCTCTTGTCTTTGGTCCTCTGCGCTCTTTCATTGACAGAGACGATCAAGTCGATCTTGAACTGTCATGTTTGTCCAACATGAGTGTCACGGTTGTTTTTGTTCCCAACATCGAGATCCACCCAGTCCTACTTCGTTTCGTTTCACAGCTTTTTGGTTTACAAAAGACCAGACGGACTACAAGCATGCCATCTTTGCAGTTCATGGTCCCTCCCTATTGGACAAGACCCACCTTGTCAATCTTCTATCTGCGGGATATTTGGACTTCATTCAAGTTTATGATGTCCTGCATGGCTCCATTTTCAAGCCTGATGTCGATGACAGGATGGACCTTTCTTGTCAACAGGCAGACACAAGCTTTCCGATGATGGATCGCCGCACTTTCCTTCACAATATTTGTGTGTTAGTGGCCTGTACTATCCAAGGCCGGGTTGTCAACATATCAATGAAATCACCTTACTTCAAACCAGTGAAGAAGCATCTGGCCGATTATTTGATAAACCGATCCTCGTCAGCCAACCTTAACTGGTTGAACATATTTCTCAAGAGGATAAGGTCTAATATTTTTTCCATGGATAACTTGATTCTCGGGATTAGGGATCCTGAAGGGGATGAAGTGTTTGGCCTCCACATTGGCTCCATGTTGGATAATGTATTCAAGTTTGGAGCAAAGGATAATAGGTATAAACATCATGAGGACTGGGCTAGCAGTAATTGCTGCATTGAAACTGTCTGTGCTTCGCCATGGTCATCTACAAGCAACCCGCAACTGGGAAATACAGTTTTTGGTGTCAGTGCTGTAAAAGAGTGTTCATGCTTCTTCTTCTGGTGAATTAAGTCACTCCACGATGCCATGGTTGCAATCCCATACGTCTCAATCACCCATCGGCTAGCAAGGAGACTCCAACTGTATTCATCAGAGCTCTTTACCGTGGACCCGCCTGAACCAGAAGACTACTCTTTTCAAATGGACTTCAGGTTGCATGCAAAGCATCTCATGGGAATGCAGTCTGATACCTCTATTGTGGAGTGTGTTCCTGATTCCTCCAAGTTGGATAATGCCATAGGGGATGACTCTATGCTTCTCTCTGCTCTGAAAAATGATGTAGGCCATAGGAGCGTAGGGACGGCCAGGTCGTGGAAGAGCATTGTAAAATTTATATTTGGAACACCGGACGATGATGATGATGATGATGAAACCCCTTCGACTGAACATGGCGAGACAAGGACCCTACGACAAGATCATGATGTTTTGCAGGAAAAATTCGAAAGGGTGATGGATGGGGGAGGCGTGGAGGCGGTGTTTCCCATCAGTCATAATGAGAAAATTTTACAGCTGCGAGAAATTGAAGGCAACGGCAAGGATTGGAAGCCTGAGCTTGATCATGTGGAGGGACTTCTTGGGAGCCGAGCGACTCACGTCACAAAGGTGGACTGGAAGGATCCATCATTTCTTTGTGTTATGCCTCGTGATATTGGGCAACTACTCGAAGAGGGCGATTGCGTGCACTTGAACAAAATTCTTCAAGATGACCAAAATGAATTCAATTTCTTTCATCAGTTGGGTTTACTGGCTGCATACCTACAAGTGGCACCAGAAGGTAGTGATGATGCACATACCTATAGGCGGATTCCAAAATCGCACGTCAATTTGCTTTCGAGTGTTCGAATGGGTGTGAAAATATTTTCACCAAGGAGGGCGAAAGAGGATAATCAAGGACTCCAATATATATGTCATGACATCTGAAGTATCTCCTTCACATTATAAGAAACTGCAAGATATATCTAAATTCCTGAAGGGGAAGAATTTTATGACATTGTAGGTGATCGTTCTAAAGCAGCAAAACGTGTCCAATGGGTTGCAAGTCCAACAGTTCAGGGTATTTTAGAGGAAGACGTGAAGTTTTTTGAGGGACTTGAACATAACATGGAGGTGGCTCTTCCAGAGAAGGTGAAAAGTAACCTGAGCAATCATTTTGAATCACTCAAACAAGAATACGAGGCACCGGACTTTTTCCAAGTAACTGTTCTCCATCCCTACCATTCTTATCTTCGGATGCGACGTCATGGGGTTTCGACAACACCTGTTCCTATGGATTTGCCGACACCCAAGTTGCAATGTCAACCTCCTTCCTGTATGGTACTATTCCCTTCATGAAGGCTATGGAGAGAATGACCAATCCCTGTTTTCAGGACAAGGACTTTGCAAAGGTCATGAAAGGCAAACATGTAGAAGAGGATCCTGATGACTTTCGTGTTGAGTTAGAAGATGTCGGCGGCACAGCCAGCGAGAACTTTGATGCCAACACTACTGACCCAATAGTAACAGGGGACAGTCCTGACCCAACTGCGACTGGCAATGGCAGCGACAGGGAGAATGTCGATCCAATAGAGTCTGTAGATAGCTCAGCAAGATCGGGAGAAAGAGGGTTTTGGTCCCACCTCGGAATGTACCACGAGGGAAAGAACTCAGGGCACTTCCTCCAAGGGCTGCAAAGAAGAAGAAGGATGGCTTAGCTCCTGATTACCATTCCTCTCCACCGGTGGTGCATTTTTCCATGCGATTCCCCATACCGGTCACTAGGGAAAAGTTGAACTGTGCGTTTGGAAATACAGTGAATCTTTTAACATACATCAATCACTTCAATACAGGTTTGAAACAAAAGTTGTTGGATTTACAATCAAAGCAATCATATCGCGGCCTTTTAGAAATCCAGACGTGTATTAAGCATTGCGGATATGACATCATGGTTCTTCCACAACTTACAGGTTTTACCGGTTTACATTCATTTGTTACCAAATTGAGTGTCCCCATGTTGGTTTCTCTGGAACTGAAGTTTCGCACTTACACAACCAGGCATGTGATTGGTATTTCGCCCATCATATCTCCAGAGACCGGCCAGGTCGAGTACCACATCATTGATGGAGCTCATCCCGAGATGAAGGCGATGAAATTCAGCCAAGAGAATATTGATTGGTGTTGTGGAGAGGAAATCTCTTTCAAAAGATGGCATGTGGCTTTGCTTTTGCCCCAGGGAAGAAGAGAGTTTTGGAAATGTTGACTGACAAAGCAGGATACAATGTGGAACCCGAACATCACTATTTTTGGCAAAAACCCAAAGACTAGTAATAGACGGGATGGAAAATAAAACTGACCGTAGCTATGAAAGGATATTTGGAAAAAAAAATGTAAAAAAGAAAAAAAAGAGTGAAAAAATGGGAAATTGGAAAAAATTATAAAAAAGTACCAAAAGAAAAACCAGCTTACATGAGACGAAAAAAGCATCAACATCATAATGGAACCATAACATAATGCAAAACGATAACATAATGCAAAATTACACAACACAAAATGAACTACTTTGACTGCAATGTTACAATTGGGAGGACAGTTTTGCAAGAGTCATATATCCCTTGGTATTCCACTACCAAAGTGAACATTTCCAATAACATGTGTGTTTTGACTGTCAAACTGTACCATCATGCTCCTAATGCCTCCCCCGTCTTCTGGACAATACTCCCACCATCCAAAATTTTGAAACACTCGAAAATCGTCGTCATCACTTGAGGAAGTCCCTTCTTTAATCGTCATAGAGCCCAAGAACAGTACACGGCGGTATCCTTGATCTCTATAACGATCAATCAATGTCACGGTAATGTATCCCATCAATGTGCATTGGGAGTCCCTTACTGGTGCGTGAATTTCGAAATCATCGTGATGAAATCCAAACACGTGGAGCCATCGATGGATGATTCTACATTCACTCTCAAAATTAGCGACAGTGTAGTCATGATCGAAGTAATGAACCGTAAACTCCATTTGCTTAAAGTTTTCTTCAATGCTCCCGTCGGTGAACCCAATACCAAATCTGTAAATACCACGCAAGCGTCTAGGAAGACGATCAACACCAAGAGTGTGCCAGTACTCTTCTGCCGATACCTTACATTGTAATATTCCGTCTTTCCACGACATCCATGAGTAGGGTTCAACACGCTCATCGCTAAAAACCCATGTCAGCAACTTAAGGTATCGCCCGATTTCTCCAGAAAAATCTTAAGGGTTGGACTTCTATCAATAAAGAGCAGTCGTCTCCATTCTGTGTTGTCCTCATGTCTGCAGGCAGAATCCATAATTTCTAAGCGCTGGAGGTGTCGCCTGTCAACCCCGTAATATTTCTTTGCAATTCTGTGCCATATGGGGTCTGCAGTGTCGGGATCATGGTTGAGTATTTCGTCCCATTGTTTGCAAGTTTGTGAAAGCAGATACACTATCCCCATCGTCGTTGCTGCAAATTCCATGATTCTGATTTGAATGTCCGATTCAACCGTGTTCTGCCAAAACGAATTTATGAAAGATGCATCACTGCACGCCATTGCATTGGAATCCGTTTTCAGACACAATGCATCTCTATTGCTTAACTTGATTCGCTTCCTATGACAAGACAAGTATAACAGAGTAAGCGATGGTGTCCAAAGGAAATCAATCTTGTAGAACCGTTTGTGATAAACTCACTGGGACGGCTGCTCTGGCCGATGTCGCTCGTTCCCCGGTCTCATCCCTTGAGATCATCAGTCGAAGGCCTTCCTGTGTGTCCTGTGTCACCATATCCCCGAAGGTATATTCATCTGTTGCAGATGCATTATCCTTTGTCGTTGGAACTGCGGTTAAAGCGGTCACATCCGTATCATCCGTCGCATCCTCGCTGACATTAGGTTCTTCTTCGCGAACGTGTACAGTCCGTCCAGCGTTGCAGCTGGAAGTTCCGTTCTCCGCATTTCGGCTGCTAGCAGTTCCCTTCTCTGACATTGTCCAAATAATAGTGGATGGGGGCAGATGTTGTGGAGAATGTGGCAATCTGGATTTTATGAGAATGGGCATGACTGCCAAACAAATTTACCTGTAAGTCAAAAATCGAATACAGGTTACAAACCTGTGCCAATATAAAGCATTAAAGGTATCTAGACATGGCACTAATATTCTTAGTGACAGCTTACACAAAAGCAACAGAAGAATTAATTACTTCATTAGTAGGACATTTTTGAGTGGTACAGGCAACCTCAATTTTCCCATATCATCTCTCACCCTCCAGCTGCGGCAGATCATGGTTCTCATGAAGGTGTTATTTGTATTTTCTCTCTCAAAAGTATGAAATAATCACCACATTCCTGCAATAGTTCCTCTCTGCTCTTGTACAGATGGGAATGCAGACTCTGTGGCATAGTTTCAGTGTACCAAAGATTAAATGTCCAACTCCCATCGGTGTCATTGAAAATGAGAGGGTGAACGCCAACTCCTTTGACTCGTGATTTTTCAAAACATACCAAGAGATTTCCATTCTTGTCAATCACTCCTGAAACTATGTCTTCCTGTGTGAAAACATCCTCAACCCTGGCATACTTCACCCCTCTGTTGTAAATCCTAACATGACTGGTCCGAGAATACTTCTTAGCCCTTGAAAAGGGTTTTTCTGATTGAATGAATCCAAGACATCAGTCCTTAACATCTTAGTAAGGATTGTCTTGAGATATTGTTCAGTGTGCTTCATTGTAGATACCTCCCTCTTGAAATTTTGGATGTAACTCTCATTCTCACCCTCCCAGCAATGTCTCATTGGTCCTGACTCTTCGATCATGTCGCCAATGTTCAGCAGACTGAGATAATTTGCCCCTCTCACATAGAATGGTGCTTTTTCTTGTCTGTAACTGTTGATGTCCTGTCATCAACCTTTCTCTTTTCCTCGATCATCTCTTTCTTGATTTGAATGCAAGTTTTCACCAACAATCCATAACCTCCTGCACGATGATAGGAATAATCTCACCAATACATTGATTGTCTCTGTCGGAACCTTTTCTTCTGCAAAGATGTGAGAGATAAGACAGAACCAAGTCACTCTCATGCTCCTAAAGGCAAGCACCAAATGTTTGTCAAGGTTGTTTGCAACCTCGCCCTTATCCAAAGGCGAAAAATGGAACAAAGACACCGGGTGAATGCAAGGTAATGATCCGATTGCCAATTGGCAGTACCGAGGTTTTTCTTCTCCATATCTGAGAACTTCATAGCAAGACACCAGACTAGGTACACCGAATTGATTGTTTCTTGACTGCCTTGTATCGCATTGATGAGTGTGTGCCATGCTGCATTTTGGCCCCGATCTTTTCTGTAAGCTAACATAGATGTTTTGGCGATCAGAGATTTTTCAATTCCAAGGAAGCACATATGCATAGGCATTGTCTGGAAACTTTTCAACTCCACGTCAATTGTCCTAAAATTCCTTAGAATCTGAGGAAAGGCCAAAGATTGGGAAGCTTCCTTCCCCCCCACCAGATCTTTAGTTAATGTTGGGACCAAACTAGTTGAAAGACCGATCGCTTGTAGGTATCTTTTTATCACGTCCCCCTTGGCAGTATTTGACAAGGTACTAGAAAAGCACCAATCTTGTAAAGCTGTTATAGAGTTAAATATCATTTGAAGGACAGCTCAACTGCAGGGAAGTTTTCAATGGTCTGTAAAAATAATTCAGGATGAATTGGGTATGTCTTGGGTTTTGTCACTCCATGGTGCCACCAATCAAGGCATTGGTCACAACAGATTTCTCTCTTCACATTCACAGTTGGGGCGAAAGAATGTATTCAATGTTTTTGAGGTGACAGGTTGGACAGGATGGAGCGAGATTGTCATCGAACTGGCCCGAATGTCTCCATCTGTGGGTGAATGTACCATTTTGAGTGGTACAAGTGTTTGAGCACCGTTCTACATAATCATTGCTTATCATTTCAAGAAACACCATTGTTGGGTATACCCGATTTTCCTTCCCTCCCCAGTATCTGAGTGTTGGAGACTGAAGATCTTTCAACTCCTTGAGCAGCTGGATGAGAATATCATTTTGGTTTTGTCTCTGAAAGCACAAAGCAAAGGGTGCTGTATGGCGGCTGGTATTTTTATTGTTGGGGGCAATGACGGTCAGTGTGAACATCTGCAGACTGTTGAATTCATTCTTTCCTTTGATTTGATGAGCCTCGAATCCATCTGACCATACTCTTACGAGGAGGATTGGGTGTCGATCGAGATATCTGTCATGGTTGAAACATTATGGTGAAGATTACATAGGAATTTCGTCCCATAATGACCAGATTGATCTACCCAGTCATCTTCATACCCAGCACGGAAGAACATTACATCTATCCCCATTGCTAAAATATGATTGATGATTTCTTTGGCTGGGATGTAAGCAGCCTTTTGACTAATACTGACAGTTGGAATTGGTAAATTTTTGACAATAGAGTTTTGTCCTTCTGTATAGACTGATCGAACTGTCTTATGATTCAACGGGGCTTTGATGGAAGATGGCTTATCACCATGAATCTGCCATGCTGTCTGAACGCAATCATTTATTTCCTGTACTATTGATGATACTTCCAGTTCGTCGATTCCACGGGCGGCAAGCACCTGAGCGATGGAATTCTGATAATTTTCAGACAGTGCTTTCTTCTCAGATTGGATGATTTCATTGTGTTGGGAGATATTGTGAAGGGTCATAGTTGCAAGGTCAGCGGATTTTGTGGTGGGGAGTCCATAGTACACTGGCGCAATGTGGAGATGGAAAAACATGTCTTCAACTGACAGCGAGGAGAAATCACTATAGACTTTGGAGTCAATGACAGAATTGAAAACCAACCCCTTTAATCCATCCCCTTGATTCTTGTGGTCCCTCATAAAAATTTCGCACTACCAGTAGGCCATTCATTACGGTTTCCCAGAATGTTGAGGAGGTTGTTCCTATCGGAATAACAAGAAATAAGACCTCGCGTGTCAGAAATTCCTGCGCCACTACTGGGATCGAATTCAACTTCCCATTCCCCCCCATCTTCAACGCCAAGGTGATCAGCAGTAACACCGCTCTCGTGTATTGTGGTTGCTTCCTTGTCTTTTATCGAGTCAACTTGCGAATCGCGCCGTAGATCAGAATATGGCTGAGAATCATCGGCGGGGGTTTCTCCGACAAGATCCGTAAAGTTTTCCACACCCTTCTTACTTTCGTGGTGGCCTGTTGTCACGTTGTTGTTGTCATTGCGTCTTACACATTTGCATCCTTTGTCTTGCAGTCTTCCAGGCGTATGGGAACTTTGACTCCCACAGGACAAGCAAAAGTATAGCGCTTTTCCACAATTCCCGATCGATGAAGGACATGGTGAATGATGGAGTACCACGATTTCATTTACAATTCTTGCAGAGGAGAAGTAGGGCCTTCCGCCAAGGTGAAACAAAGATGATTTGCAGCTGGGGCATTTGATATTTTTCTTCTTGTGCCAAAAGTGTAAAGCAATTTGTATCTTGTTCTGCTCCTCGAGATTCATTTTTGTATTTGAGACTGTGTGCTGACATTTGCGGCTAGAGAGATGCAACTGCTGATATAATATTTGCAGGGGTTGTTTGATGTGGTGAGGAATGTTGCAATATTCTATTTATATGAATGATGGTTTGTTGTTGTCATTATGCACAATCTGTAATATCATGGACCCTGATGATACCAATGCAGCGATGACATTTGAAATGATTGAAGTATTACTTCTTTGGGCTGAGGTATTCTTAGCTCTAAAAATACCTAGTTAGAAAAAAATATAATCGTTTAGATCTTGCTGTTAGTAAAATTGTTAGCAGTCGGTGACAGTCAAACATTGTCCCCTAAACCTTACTAACAGTTAGCAAGAAGTGAGAAAGAATTCATTACTCCGCCCCTGAACCGACCGTTGAGTTCGGTGTTAGCTATTCTGTTAGTGAAAAATACTTGCTAACACATTTACTAACAGTCTTACTGCTCTTACTAACAATTCGTTTGCAGTGATGATGACAACACCATCTCAATCTTTACAAAAGACAGCGTCACAGTGTACAAAGAGTACAATGTACTTATCACTTGCCAAGGCAAACCAATCCTGATCGGTATTTGCAACAAGCATGGGCATTATTGAGTTCCCCTCATCCAACACAAAGGCCAATGGTAACCTCGCCCTCCTCATAAACGCTTCAACACCAAACTCAGTGAGGCTAACAACATGTATGACCTGCCATCTATCAAACAATGCATTTGATGGTTGCATGGGGTTTGCAGTTATGCTGTCAAATCCACATGGCTTAAGGCCACCAAAACAGGCAACTTTGTTGGTTGGTCTCTCCTCAATGAAAAGAACATTTCCAAATATTACCCTGGCAGCATTGAGACTCAGAAAAGCCACATGACATAAGCTCACAAGAATGTGCGCTCCACTAAGAAGCCCCACAAGGGCTTTGAACTTGCCAATGCAGCTTCCCTGCAACACAAGAAAGAACATGATGTCTTCAAAACTATTTACACTATCTTCTCTGACCAAACCAGCAAGTTTCCTACACAATTGCAGAGGGGAACAAATACATTATGGTCATGGTTGAGGTGGATAGCAATGCTATCCTCCTCAAGCCTATGAAAAGTCACAAGGACGGCAAAATGGTCTGTGCCTTTGACACACTTGTCACTCACCTCATGTGGTGTGGTGTCCAGCCCAAGAAGCATGTCCTTGACAATGAGATTTCTGAAAACATGAAGCCACTTTTGTGACAAATGAAACTTCACACTTAAACTTGTTTCCCCGGGATGCCATTGCTGTAATGCTGCAGAAGTGGCCATCAGAAACTTCAAGGCCCACTTCTTAAGTGTGCTCACCAGTACAGCTGCTTCTTTCCCCCCAAGCCTTTTGGACTGCCTCTTGTCGCAACCCAAAATCACAATCAATCTCTTTTACCAATCAAATGCAACACCAACAGTTTTAGTGTATGCACACCTCTGTGGACCCTTCAACTGCAATAAGATGCCTCTTGCCCCCATGGGATGCAAGGTCCAAATCCATGAGAAGACAGACCAATGCGGCACTTGGGCCTACCACTGCCTCGACGGCTGGTACCTCTACACCTTGCCTGAACATTACTGCATCCACAATTGCCACATGAAAACAACAAAAGCCAAGCAGCTCAGCGACTCGGTCCATTTTCACCATAAACACATAACCAATCCTTCTCTTGCGCCTGCCAACAAACTCATGCAGGCGTAGGTCGCTGCAAAGCAGCCCTATCAGGTTTACGGGGCATCACCAGTTGACACATAAGCTCACGAACTCCGCAACCTCATTGACCTCACCCACACCAAACCCAATCCATCCTCCACAGCAAAACCCCAGGACGATGATGCCCGAGCAACAAGCCACCGCCTGCCACTCTTCCAAGGGTGCACACCACCACACTGCCTACCCTTACCACAGTTCCAAGGGTGCTGCCTATAACACCCCCAGTCCCCAGCATTGCATGATTGCCTAGTCCACAGCAATGCCATGACATTGCATGTCAAACAAAAGCACACAGAGCTGCCTCCGCAATGCCACTCCACAGATTTTCCTTCCTACAAAACCACCAGCCCTCAGCAAGCACTCCCATGTCCGCACTGCTGCCCCCTCAGCTAAGACTCTCACACCTCATGCACATCACCCAGTGAATCTCTGTCCATCTCACCGAACAAGGCCATGCACCCACATACAAGCCAATGCTGTTCTAGACTTAAACAGGGGCGCTTCCATGCCGCTTTTCACACCCTTGAATTGTACATACAGCATGCCCTCACAGTCTTTGATAGTGAAGGTGGAAAACAACTAAACTATTGCCAGCTGCTGCAACAACCAACATACAAACAGGCCTGGAGTTCTTCAGCTGCTGATGAGTTTGGACGTCTTGTCCAAGGTGTCAGCAACCGTGTAAAGGGAACTCCGAACCTGGCCACAATGTCACCTGTGGTAGCTTTGTGTGCAATGTCCGACCTGAAAAAGCCGCTCCCAACCAAACACCCTTTGTCATCAGTGGGGACAAGTACGATTACCCATACAAGGTTGCAACCTCCACAGCTGACATGCAAGTTGCCAAGATTCTCTTCAACAGCTTTGTCTCTACTCATGGTGCCCATTTCATGACCATGTATATTTCAAACTTCTACCTCATGACACTGCTCCTACGAACAGAGTACATCAGGATCAAGCTCTCAGATCTGCCACAGGAAATCATTGACCAATACAAACGCCAGGACAAAGTCGACAAGCATGGCATGATCTTTATTGCTGTCACCAAAGGTATGTATGGACTACCGCAATCTGGCTTGCTGGCCAATGAACTCCTCGATAGACTCAACCAACACAGATACTTTCAGAGCAAGCTTGTTCCTGGTTTATGGCCCACAAAACATGACCCATCAAATTTGTCTTGACCGTTGATGATTTTGGTGTCAAGTATGTTGCGCGTGACTACCAAGTGACCACTGATTGGTCCGGCAAATGCTACATTGGTATTCATCTTTGCTGGGAGCACCAAATCCATCTCTTCATGCCAGGATATGTCCACAAGGCTATAACAATCATCCAACACATCCAAAGACAGTAACAAAACCAACCATTTCCACACACTCCAATTCAATATGGCACACGGAAGCAATATGTCTAACCACAAACTTCTGCACCTCCGTTAGACAAGAAAGATAAAAAACTCATCTAGCCCATCTGTGGCAAGTTTTTATTCTATGACCGTGCAGTCGCCAGCATGGTACTTGTCCCAATCAGTGCCATTGCATCCCAATCTGCTGCACCCATGAGAGAAAAACTCAAACAAACGAAAGAACTCCTCAACTATTTAGCAACACAAGAGGAGGCGGTCCTCACTTACACATGCAGCAACATGAAACTTGCCGTCCACATCAATGCCAGCTATTTAAGCAAACCCAAGGCACACAGCATGCTGGGGGACACTTCTTTTTGTCATTTGATGACAAAACTCCACATAACAATGGTGCCATTTTAAACATTGCTCACATCATTAAACACTTCATGTTTTGGCCACCGAAGCTGAACTCGCCGCACATAATGGTGCACAAAGCCGTATACATCCTCATCATTTTAGAAGAAATGGGTCACCACCAACCTCCGACTCCAATCCAAACAGACAATACCATGGCCGATGCAGTTATAAACGGTAAAATCCAACCCAAACGCACTAAAGCCATGGACATGCCATGGACATGCGCTTTCACTGGTTACACGACAGAGAATGTCAACAACAATTTAGGTTCTACTGACGGCCTGGTAAAACAAACTATGCCGACTATTGGACCAAGCACCATTCTGCTGCCCACCAAGTTAACATTAGAAAACAATTTCTCACCCCACTCATTGTCCTTGAAATGCTTCAGTAATGACAGCTGAACATACATCCTGCTGCAGCTGCTGCTTAGAGTGTATTGTTGCACTTGTGAGGGTGCAATGATACTACTCTGCACACATGGTATGTGCAGTATTATCCTACTGTGTAGACACGTCAGTCAAGCACAACACACACATCAATACATGTTAATTCACAGCCATAAAATAGGAAAATGGAATTCATGATCTGCAAATTATCGTGTTTGATGCAGCTGCTTCCCTACTCTCCCAACAATCCAAGTTTGATCTCAATGTAGTTGACTGAAGCAGACACATGATGCAAGGTGGTAAAAAGATGCATGGTTCATTGTGAAACATAATTTACCCATTTTGAAAAAGATTGATCGTCACAAAGGAATAAATGCTGTTGCCTTTGATGGAGCTTCTAATGTCCAAAAAGCAGCTGACTTACTCAAAGAGCGCTTCCCTGTTGTAATGGTGATGCAGGGAGTCAAGCATGCCATTGCCACGACAATGGGGAGGTTGATTGGACTACGCCCAATCAAAGATCTTTTCCAGTTTGCAAAGAAGTTAAGATTATTTCTTCTTAAGATCATTTCTCTAGATGTTTAATCTAACATACGTTCACAACATTAACCATGGCTTTGAAATATTTTTGGCAATACCTGACAGGCACCCTATGCTGTCTTTTCAAAGGCATCAAAGACTCACAACAATGGTAAGAAGTTGCAGTTCATAAAGTCATCAGACTGCAGAATAGGGGGCGAGGCTGTTCAGTTGTTAAGGGTCCTGGTCCTGAGGTTGAAGAATGTTCTCACTGAATGTGTTGCCCGTAATGCCTTCCAAGACATAAAAGTTGCAATTGTTGGAGAGGTATTATTGCATGAGGGCTTTTGGGACTTACTATGGTATGTATGCAAAGCTTTGTATCCGATGTATTGTCTGTTAAGACTAGCAGATATAAAGATTGGCCCTATGGACAAAGTGATACTTCATGCATCACCTTGACAGGTATCTATCACAATCAATTGATGAGGTTGTGGAAAAGTGAAACAGTGATAGCTGTCCCACTCTAAAGTTAAAACTGTCATGTGACAAAGACGTAGACTTTGACATCCCCAAGACTATGGGAGGCTTGAAGACAACTGGGTTGGGGATCAGTATAGTACTTTGTTTCCTTGTTTTGCAAGTAAGTCATGTTCATTCTCTAACAACTCTGTCTCATTATGATGGGTGATTGTTCATCTGATGAATCTGGTAACAGTGATGATGAAAGAAGTGATGATGACAATGATGATGACTCAGCTGCAAGTTCTGACTCCCTCCGGCAGCACGTTAAGTCTACCACCAAAGCCATTCCTGGGGATGCATTTGCCCTCTTCAAATTCTGGATGCCCAAGATATGGAAGTATTACCAACCTCGTTTGTTGAATTATGTTTTTTGTGATCATATTTGTTGAGTCCTGACCCTATTATAATGGCTTTTGCTTCCAATCATGAGAATAGGGATCTGGAGGATAGGTTGACATGTGAACCGATAATCACAAAGATGTTTGTGCCCAACCATTTTCTATGTAAAGAAGAACAAGAACAGGAGGAAGCAAGGCTAATTGATAAGTTCTGGCAAGAGCATAATGACTTTTGGACAAAGCAGGGGTACTTCAAGTTGAGGCACATATGGATCATCAGAGCTGACGATCCTAATTGTATTGACCATGAGTGGCACACAAACTATTCAAGCCCATTTACAGAGCTACTTGGAAAGCTTGGATGCAGGACTTCTTCAAACTTGTTGGGAATTGGGGAAGCAGAGCGCCATTGGAAGGTCAACAAGCTTAATAAGGGAGGGTAGCAGTCAAATTTAGGAACGGAGAAGACCAAAAAGCAGGCAGCAATTGCATCAGCTTACAGCCATGAGAAGTCCGGCCTTCATCAAAAGGCTGACCAAAAGGCTGGTAGGTTGTACAAATACAAGGATTTCAACCAGTTTCATGGTAAAGGTCTCTGGGAAGAAAGGAAGAGGATTCCCATTTGTCTATTCAGGGCATGGTATGAAGGCTGGGAGTCATTGCAAGTGAAGAGCCAAGGAGATGATCAATTTGCAGCAGAGCTGTCTGCAAGATATGGAGGTCTGAAGTTTCATGACATTGATGGTTCTCTGAATTTACTCCAGAAGTAAACTGTTGTGTTCTCTAGAAATTGAACGAGGATGCCTCAGAGAAGTCTGTCAAGGGATATGGGTATAAGTATTGCATTTTGCTTTGTTTTCCAGGATTCAACATTAATGAACCACACCACAGGCAGCCACAAAAATACTGGAGTCTACAAGAACTGTACAAGGGTTGTGATTTCTAAAGTATGGTGGACGATTATTACAAACAGCATCTTGAAGAAGCTGAGGAGATTGGTTTGAAGACTAAGACGGCTACTGCGGTTGGATACCTGACACTAATTTTTTGGGCTGGCCAAAAAATGTCCTCAGTCCTGCACAATACTGGCATGTGTATAATTTAATCATTTCACCTTAATGTTTTTCGGGTCATTTTGCTAGTTTTGGCATTAAGAGTGAAACATCATGTTTTCCCTGATTGGTCTATTGGTGTGTTAGCTGTTTGGGGCAGTCCCAATTTTACAACAAAATCATAACTTCAATTGCTAGAATAACTATGTGCTGTCCACTATTTGTCCAACAAAATCACAGCCTTATGATCCAGCTTGTACTGTAATCCTGAAGACAGTGCAGTGGGGTAGATGATTATTTTGTACTTAGTCCCTTTGGAAAGGAGTACTTTGGAAATTAGTACTGTCAAAATTTCCGCCAGCCGTTTTGAAAAATGCATAATATCCTACCTTTCTGAATTGTTGTTGCTTGGCCATTTTGCAGCCGTGGCAGCTGTCACAGCCGTCACAGCCGTGCTCGGAATCATGGTGGTATTGCTGGTAAAGTTGGGACTGCCTACTATCTGAAACGTGAATCTTTTCTTGAACTGCAGAAGCATTATGGACTATCAGGGTTCATTGATATGGTTGACATAACACATTCCAAGTTCCAACAGAATCATCAGTGGCCTGGATATTGACAAGAGACGTTTGATTAGTGATAACTCAAATGATTACGGTCGAATTCTACGGACCTTTGAGATTGGAGAAAAAAGAAATTCTATGAAGGAAAATAGTCAACTGGGTACAGGGTTATGCTATGGAACAAGACCAATATTGTGTTGTACACACTTTATGCAACACTGACTGTGTAGCATTGAACTATGATAGAACTGGGTCAGAGTTAGACCACAAGGTTGACACTATTGATGGTGAATATGTCATCCATAACATTTTGTCTATTGGCAAGAATGTATTCATTAGGCAAGACTATGATAATGTGGTGCAAAGAAAACTTCATCCTAAGATCATCGGGCATTCTCAAATGACAATGCTATGTGTGATCATTCTTTATTTCTTGGGGAAATTGAGGAGACGAGCCAAAAATTATTTGTTTTTGAGAAGAAAGAAGCTCCTCTTTGACCTAAGCCATTTTGATGTATTTAATATAATATTATGTAGTAATGGGTAAATACATGTTGTGAACTGAGTGTTATGACAGTTGTTTTGTTACTAACAATGAACTATGAAGCAAATGTGCTTCATTGCACAAAATGAAACTGTGTAGGATCCTACACAGTTCTGGTATGTCTTTATGTCATTAGTTGATGACATAAGCTTTTTCACCCAAATGGTATTTCTGGGTAGTGAACCTATTCTTGCTCTTTGCAAGGTTCTTGCCTTTAGTAGGAGATGTCCCTCATCTTTGGAGAAATTAAGGGTGTTTTTAACTCTATCCTAGAATACTACTGTATAGGGTAGATAATTGGCTTATGTCACTCGCCCCCATGATTGGAGAATCAGCATGACTCGTGGAAAAGTAAAACCTCTGTGAGGAAAAAATCCGATTAAGAGCCAGACTTGCAGAAAAAACCTTTTGGTTGAGGCTAAAAATGTGACATATTTTCTTTGTAGTATGTTGAGAGGGAGATTTGCAATGGCTTATGATCAAGCCGGTTTGTTTGTACTCTCCTAAGTCAAATGAATTATGACTTACTTCCACATGAAACCCTGATTGTCTTATTGTATAACTTTTGTGATAGTCCAAGTATCACTGCTATACAGACTGAATATTTGTGCAGGGTAAAAGACCTTTGTATACTAAAGCATTGCTTTTACAGACCATGTGCCCATAAATTCAACGAGGATAAATTAAGGTTGGTTTGGTGTTGCCTGTTGTCTCCTATTGAATTTGTTTGTGTGTGCAAGAGTGGAGTGCCAAACAACAATTCGATTTTTTGATTGCTGCACTACATTTAGGCAGTAGGCACTGCATAGTAGGTAAGGGTGAATGGCATCTGAGTGTTTGTTAAGGAAAACATTGTGTCAATAGAAGCTGCTGACAAGACCATCATTTGTACAGCAGGCCGGGCATCTCCATGATTTGGTTGATGTTGATCTCTAGTGAGTTATTAACTGGTTGATTTTTGATTTTTGATTTTTGAAGACTCTGGTTGACTTACACTGGGAAGCTAAATGAAATGCATATGGTCCAAAAGTGTAGTATTGAAACTGCACCTTATTTGTCACAATGTGCGTACAATGTGGATATTGAACCAGGTCTAGACACAAAGGTGCTACGATAGTGAAGATATTCTGTTCGTTATCTTGTGCATCTCTGGTGTGATTATTTGTCCTTCCATTGGCCCTGTCACCCCTATGTATCCATGGGAATAGTTGCCCAAAGGGTTAAGTACCAGCAAGTGAACAATGTCAAGTCATACTTGACTATAATCATTGGAAGGTCCAAACATCAATGTCTGCATCTTTTTGTACCATGAAGAGTAGGGATTCATTGTTTATGGCATCCTTTTGTATTGTGTAACAAGGATCCTTGAAGGAGGTTTGTACCTGCATGACTCTTTGTTGGTGATAATGACATTGCAACATAGCTAAATGTGCATGTACGTACTTTTATGTATCTGGAAAGACAGTTTTTGACTATTATCTTATGGTTTATTGCACCATATTGTGAATTCACCGCAGGCATCTTGGAGAAGTGAACTTTCCTTGAGGTTGACAACATAATAGTAGTTTTCTCTTTGGATTTGCTAGAAGTTAGTTAAGCCATACTACATTTACATTTCTGTGTATAGCTGCTTGTGTTGCATTTGTGTTGTATTGCATGCCAACAAGGTGCTACATGTTTCTCAGTCAAGATGTTCATGTTTGACTTATCCTTTGTGTGAGATGATGTTCCCTTTTAGCGGGGAATACTCACAATTCTCTGTACTGTGGTTGTACAAGAGCAAAGGTCATGGATTCTTTGCTTTCTTGTGCTCATATGATTATGAGGCTTGTTTTATGGTTTGCTGTGCAACAGGTAGTTGCACTACCTATGGTCATCCCATTGTCTTCAGAGAAAAGACCAAAGTGTTTCAGTGACTCTATGTGTCCCTACTTATGGATACCATATGGATTCTCCATGGATATTTCTGACGGTAGACAGTCAAAAACTCTCACAAGAGAATCAAACACTAATCATTGAGTCTCATTGAGACCATTATCTAGTAGGACACAGTTCTTTTGAATCCAACAACATTAATCATGGTCAAGGATTCAATCTTTCTTATTCCATACAACTAGAATACAAGCATAGCCAACCTGAGTTGGTGTTGCACTAGACTTGTTGTGGTAACCATTGTCTAACATTAATGTGTCTCTTTGTTGTGTACGTGTCTCATGAGCCATGTTAGTGGCTTTTAGTAACATTGTACCTCCTCCTATACAATTCAAGTTGTGAGTAAGGTGAGACAATCACATTGTCTTGCCTAAGGTTCTCACATGTTCTGGACCACCCAGTAGCATGTGAGTTCCCTTTTGAGGTGAATATTAAGCAAGTTTTTATCTGCTTTGTAAGCATGGTGCTTGTGCCATGTGAAGACTTTGGGTCTGTAATTGAGCCCTCGTTGTCTTGTGCAGAGATATTGAATACTGGTTTGTTGTTCGAACCTTTACGCACTGCTTGGTAAGTCCATCCTAACCTTGTTTAAGGTGGTCTTTCAAGCTAGCCTTTGGAGACCATTCTATTACTCCAAATGAGTTCTATTGAGAATGGTATGACTATCATTGACTCCATTGAATGTGCTCTTGACGCACATGGAAAATCAGTGGTTGTTGTTGACAGCCCTAAGTAGGTGTATCTGTTTTCAGTTTTTCTAGTTATGAATAGATTCTGGATGTGTCAGTATCCATGTCTAATGATTTGTTGACTTGTCGTGAAGTCGTATGGTGTTTGCAGAGTTGAACATAGCAACATCTACAGTACTGTATGGAATCTTTGAGTTTGGACAGTTTTCCTAACTTGTTGTCAATTTTTACTTATTTTAAGTATCACTTTTGATTTACAGTAATTTGGTTTTGTTTGGGTGTTCTGTCCTTGTACACCCAGTTCTGATGATGGCTGTCAATTGAACCCTCCAATTGACAAGGTAAATTGTCCTCATTGATATTTTTCCTTGACTGTTGGACTGGTTATGTTCTGTCTTTATAGGCTGTAAACATACCTCTTCTAAAAAGTGGAAGGAAACAGACACTTTCTTCCAACACACCAAAACTTCATCAAACAGTTTCTCTTGTCATGAGAAACCTCAGTAGCGTGTTTGAAATTGAGTTTGTAGTGTAAGCAAGTTCCACTTTTTTCTTTTGACACTATTTGGAAGGTCTGGTGTTGTGCTCAACCCCAGATGAGTATTTCACAGGAGTGGTTAGCTCTGTGATCAGGAGTATATTGCTCAAGAAGAGCCCTGCACTCAAGTGGTTAGCTGTGTGCTTGATTTGTTGTGTCCTAGGTTTGTTTCAACCCCAGTTCACAGATTTTAGCAGACTTCTGACATCAATTATCACTGGCAAGATAAAATTGATCATCACATACTTTATGTTGTTATTTGTTCAAAAATCTAGAACAATTAAAACTCAGTTCTTGCATTGGTCAAAGACTCAGGCCATGTGCTGGCTTGTTCACTCTGGGTAAATGTACTCAGAAAAGCATGTTTTGATAGGAATTTATTGCTTGTGCATTAAAAAACATCATGTGACTTTACCCTTCCTTTCATGCAGGAAGAACCCATCCTGTGTGCACCAAAAAAATGGCAACTGCCTAGCTGGGTAAAGAAAACATATAGATGTTCTTAATTTTGGAACATGGGGGATGCTTTTGAACTATGTCTTTCTTGCTTCCACTGTTACTGTAGCAACACCGTGTCAGGGATTCGGGATCTAACTTGGGTTGATTTCAAACAATGAGGGAGTTGATGATGCAAATGAATGCACTCCAACAAGCAAGAAGCAGAAGTCCCTCAAAGATAATGAATCTCATGATGGAGACGGTGAGTATGGTGACATCCTAGCAGAGGATCAATAAGAGCATCAGTTTTCAAGTCAAGCATTGCCCAAGCAAAGCAAAGCAACAAGAGATACACAAAGTTCAGTAAACAGTCACCTGAGATTGGGGACATGTGTAATATTGAGATGGAATGCAACATTTGGGGTGCTGCTTGTAGTAAATACTTACCAGTTGCAATGGAGGTTTCAAAATAGAGCAGAGGACATTCTTCCTACAAAGTGGCTACAAAGCATGGCCATCTGGTGAAATCCTACCAACATCATCAGCTGCATCACATGCCATTGCTAAGAAAGGAATCGCTTTCAATTGATGAGACAACTGGAAACGTCTTCCACAGTGAAACACTGTCAGAACACACTGCTGTATCACTGTATAGTATTATGGGGGTTTCTGGAAAGTGCAAGTGCAAAACAAATTGTGGTACACCTGGAAGTAAGTGCAGTTGCAAAAGCAAGGGAATCTTTTGTACAACAAAGTGTCATGGGGGGCAAGGTTCAAAGGGAGCAAAGAAATGTTCACTTCTTCCTCCACTTTCAGATATCTATTGCAAACCATGTAGTTAGGCTACATTTATATGTCTGGGGCAATTAAATATAGTTTTGATAGTCAGTACTTCACAAAAGTTGTATAAACACTAAGATAACTTATGTGATAACATAAAGCAGAATTTCTTGGTAGTGAAATCAGCCTTGTACTTCTTAGATTTTGCATAAATGAAAGAACAGAATTGCATGTGCTATTCCTTGGAATTGTAACGTAAAAATCTTGAATGTGGTAATTCGATTGCAATTCCCTAGGACTTGCAATAGGTACCTAGAATAAACAGTAACACTTTCCATGGATTTGTAAAAAGATATGATATCGTAAAATACAATTACTATTCCCGGGGATTTTCTCCTTGAGAGAAAGATTCGTATTGATAACAATTCTCAATGAATTTCAACTTGGATGGTTAATTATAATGTCTTTGCTTTTCCTAGGGAATTAATATGGATTTGTTTAGATGAGTCCGATTACAATTCCCAGCGAATTGTAATTGATGGTGGGGATCAAGTTGGCACATTTCGATGGAACCGAATTAATGCCAATCTCGAACTGCAGTGTGCCTGTATCCTTTCTCTATCACAGGGACATGATGTAGATACATTAGACTCCTACAGATCCCCCAAACATTTGGCTGTTCCCTGGGGGTTGCACTTTCACCAAAATGCAATTTCCAATGAAAAATTATTTCTCTGGATATTGTAATCAGGTGAACTCAGATTTTTAAAAATCCCTGGGAAATGCATTTTCCCTGGATTTTGGCCTAACACATTCACCAACAGTACATGTGACTGAAAACAGTCAATATTATCAAGATTTTTTCAAAATTTTAGTTTTATTAGAAACTGAGCCCCCTTTTCTCCTCCTCCTCCTCCTCCTCCTTCAGTGAGGCAGTTTTTTTACTTTTCGCCAAAACAGGTACTTCGACAATGATCTAAGGCAGACTTACCTGTAAATAATTAATATTTTGGGTTGACGTACATGGGTAGTCTCCATGTTTTCATCTCTGTTTACCTTTCCTCCTCCTTCTCCTCCAGTGAGGCAGTTTTTTTACTTTTCGCCAAAACAGGTACTTCTACAATGATCTGAAGCAGACTTACCTGTAAATAATTAATATTTTGGGTTGTCATTCACGGGTAGTCTCCATGTTTTCATCTCTGTTTACCTGTAAAATAATATCTCATTTCAAAAATGGGTGCGAGGCACACGCGCCCATTTGCAATTAAAAGCGTCGAAAAGGCACTTTATTTAAACTGTGACTTCCTCTGTTTCCACGAAATCTATTCTGTCTAGCTCGCTACAAAAAATCTTGCACCGGCTGCTAGTAATATATTTTTGTTACATGTAGTAGTACTATAGTCATTTTTGGAGGACGAGAAATCCCCTTAGACTTCCTGAGACCCCCTCCCCCCCCAGCAGCTTCCGGCATGGTCAGCCAGAGGTCTTGTCCTGTGGCAAAAGTTGGCGATGGTTCAAGCAGGTTCTATCTCAGCATCTACATTTCAAGCAAGGTCCCAAGCAAGGATGTCGAGGCATCATGTCCCATCCAACGTCATAATTATCGCAGTGGTGGTTTCCTCTCTGCTAGTTGTGATCAAGTCACTCCTCTATTTTTTACCGTCGGCCTCCACTTATTCTATCCAAGTAGTAAAGAACCGAGACTATCAACGAACCGGCCATGACATGACGTTTCCACATGAATCGTTTAGTACGAATCGAATAGAAAGGGCTCAAACCGACATGGCTCGGAAAGAATATAACCACCAAGAGAAGCGTCTGCAAAATGCTCAAGCTCGAATGATAAAGCTTGTGCATGTCTCTTCGTTCTACAAGGTTGACAACTGCGACATCCTCTTTTGTCCATTGGATCAGGCTCAGTCGATAGCAATCGCCAGCATGTCGCGAGCTCGTCGAGAGTCCAAGAATGCAAATGTTACTCTAGCTGCCTCCGTATTTCCCGAAGACGGTGAAATCTTACCAGCAGACTTTGTTCGTCTCAAAGATCTTTCTCGATCTACTGCAACGCAGTATCCTTCGCTGAATTTATCAAAACATATGCCCTTTGTCAATGACATATTCGACAACCTGCGATCGTCACGAAACTATGATTCTTTCGACTATGTGATTTACACAAACGCAGACATCATTGTTCGCAACGACTTCTACGATGTTGTTGTCGCGACAATAGAACGCGGATACGACGGCTTTACTATCAATCGACAGACTGTATCAAATGGCAAATCTGACAAGGAGGGAGAGGACAAAGAGAATACGTTATACACCGCTCAAGACCTCGATTATATTTATAAACTTGAAGGGAAAATTCATCCTGGCAGTGATTGCTTTGTCATGAAGCGTGACATATTTGATCAGATATATATGGGCGATATCTTTTTGGGCTATCCACCAATCGCTAACATGCTCCTTCTGCAGGTTGAAGCACGTGCTAAAACGTTCAACAAGTTTGCAACGAAGTGAGTGATACCTATGCATATATTTGCAAAGAATGATGATTCTCATTTCCATCACGCGCCACCATTTCTCAAATCCTCGTTACGTTTCGTAGTGATCTTAAGGCGACTTATCATCTTGGTGACGACCGAAAGTGGATAAAAGGGGGTGCGTCAAACAAAAAGTATAATATTGCTAATTATGAGAATGCGTACAGTCTAACTGACGTTTGGCTAAATATTTGTGAGTTCGAGGTTGACTTAGATGTCAATTCCACGTGGCTGCTAGCCGGAATGTCTAAGCACATCGGCAACTACAACTCATGCACTGGTCTGGCAAATAAATTTTGGTGTCGTGGCTATGATCCCTGTAAAGTAGCTAAGTGCGAAGCAATGAGGTCGACATTGGCAATCAAGAGTGAATGGAAGAGTTCCTGTCCTCGAAAGGTACAATAATTGAAGCATTATCACAAATCCAATGTCTCGTCACTCGTCAATACAGCAGTTAATTAAGTCGTTGATCGACAATACTTTTTATCGTTCCATTAGTTGCCGACATCAGCCATTGATTGATTAACAAATTTTCGACAATATAGTGCCCAACTACATAACCCTTGACAAGGACAAACGGGAAGTACCAATGGTTTTGTCACTGTAGAATTGGATCAACTTCAACACTTCTCTCCAAGTTCGCAGTAGGGGTTCTCAAACAATTGTCCATGATCATGATCATTACAAAATGGTTGACTCCCACTATTATGGTGACGGGCAAGCTACTCTGCGTATGTAAAGCTGATCTCACTATAACTAGCAGCCACTACAATTTTTTTGTAGCTAGCTAGACAGAATGCAGAGGAAGTCCTAGGTTTAAAAAGTCATAGGGCGCTTTGCGCGTGCGGCGCACACGATTGCTCTCATGTTTGGAATAAGATATAACTAGCACGCTTTGCGTGCTAGCGCCTTGGAGGAGAGTCACATGATGTACATTAATTGAGTGATTCTTCTACATCCTTACAAAAAATAGGCATAATTAAGGATGGTCGGCATAACTAATTGACATGTGTACAACGTTCATCTCTGTGAGAGGGAGTGGAATTTTTGAGAAGGGCCATACACCATATTCTTAAAAAAGTGGTCATTTTATTGATAAAATTTATACGCATACTCACCTTCAGCTGTGTTCTGTTGACATAAGTAATTTCACGAGGATAATAATGATGAAGAGGTACAAAACCTTGCATCCTTAACTGCTTTATACCTACCCCTTCGTGACCAGTAATGCTTTCTTGATTGGCAAAAATGGCATTATGCCACATGAATTTTACGGCAGTGGTTGATTTGAAAAATGGACTGAAATGAGGGCCGTTAATCACTCAGTCTTGCTTTATGATGGTTTTAAATTGGTGAGAATTCTATTCAGTCTTGTAAATTTCAATATCGAGTGGCCCTCCTAGTCGGTTGGTACAAATTCTCAGTAGAGTTTTCCTTTGTGGAGCTAGTTATGAATTGGCACCGATTGCTTCTGGTCCTGTTAGGCTTAAAAGTTTTAGTACGTGGAGTTAGTTTTAAATCGGTACCAATTGTTTCCGGTTGTGTGAGGCTATGAGTCCTGTTCACCCTTGTGAAAAACGTCTGAAAACGTTCTCCTATGTGCAAACCTCTCAAATTACCCTACCGTGATTTCTTGTTTTTTTTGCTAATTTTCACGTGTTTCCATTTGGATTGCATGGCGGGCACGCAAGGATTATTTTTTGGGTTCTCCCTTTTCCAACATTTTTGCGGGCTTTGAACTGTTTAGCATCTTGCAATGTTGATCCTTACTGCTATAATAAGATAGGGGGCAGTTTTATGGAACCCCGCGACTTTTTCAGATGAAACAACCTATTCAGTTAGGTGTCAGTTTGGTGTTCAACTGAGACCATTTTCAAGAAAAGGAATCCACTAGATTTAAAATAAATTCAAATCTTTCCAGGCGAAAACACATTTTGTCCGACGAAATCACCAAAAAAGTCAGAGAAAAATAAAGAAAACATATGCTTACACTGGTAAACCAGGTTGTGTATGACAAAACCATGCAATTGCAAAATGACAAAAGTGGGATTCAAACCTTTGTCCATAGGTTCTCTTACGATGCCCCATACCACTATAAATAAAGAATGTTAATTTGTGAGTTGAGTTTAAAAGACCTCTGGTCCAATTAGAAGCAAAATGGGATACCTTTTATCTTATATTCACGTCTATATTTGAACATACCCGTGATCTGTTTAGTCAGAAAAAAACACCTAACTAATTTAGTTCCGTCTGACAAAGTCATGGGGTTCCATATAACTGATATAATTCTATAAGCAAACGCTCAGGCGCACATTTTTGGAATAATACCTCTCATAGATCAAAACATGACGACTACACATGTAAATCAACCCAAAAATTATTTTATAGGGAAGTTGTTTGAATTACTCAGAAAGTACCTGTTTTGGAAAAAAGTGAAAAAACTGTCTGACTGAAGAAGGAGAAGGAGGAGGAGGAGGAGAAGGAGAAACGGGGCTCAGTTTCCATACTACGAAGCTTTTGCAAAAATCTTGATAATATTTTTTACCTTTTCTCCCACGTTTTTACTTTTCCGCTGGGGAGAAAGTCCTTCTAAATCAATGACGTAATGCTGTTGTCACACCAATTTTTTTCATAATGATCATGATCATGACCTAAAACGTTCATGATCATGATCATTACCTTAACTATTATTTATGCCTCTAAACCGCTTTTGTTATCCCCCTCACATGACCCATTAGTTCCTGGCAAGCTATATCTCACCAGGAACAATTTTGGCATCCCTTCTTCAGCACCTGTCCTTGTGATTATTCTCTGCTTGTTATCTCGACCCCCAAATTCCTCTTGACTACTCAGGCTAGGTTGCAAAATACTGTTTTTCTTACTGTGACCAAACCCCCCAAAGTATTCCCAAGAATTACTGTATATTCCCCATTAATTTGGCAGGAGGAGTCTCATTGATTTCCCTAACCCCAACCCAAATTGATTATAATTAGACAGTAATTTCACCGCGACACAAACTCCCTTCCCTCCAAAAAAGCAATGTTACCCAGTAATCCTAAATTACTGGGGAATTAGTGGATAATTTGCAACCTAACAAGCATGCCATCACTCTAGCCTTCCAGTCAACCACAGCATCATTGTTCTCACCGCCATTCGGATCTATATTTGATACCGACTCTTTCAAGATTTGGATTGACACTCTTTGCTCAATTCCCATGTCCGGCAAGAAAGATTGCTTCAAGGATCTCAAGACCTCTGAGAGAGCTACGATTGTTGGAATTGCGGGCGGACTTGTATCCCAAGGCATTGGAACTTTCTGTTTTGACATCAAAGATGACTCTGGAATCAAACATCACATCAAGTTGCCAAACAGCCAGTACTTCCATGGCCTGCTGAAGACGCTTTTGTGTTGACAAAACGGGCTCCAGTGGATGCCAACAAACGGACCTACATCACAAACGCAGCAAACAGGTGTTGGTTAGTGTGGAATGAGGGTAGAAGCAAAACATTCGTCCCATTGGACCCAGAACAAACACACCTGCTTTTATGACATCTCCAGCTCCTTTAATTATTGTGCCTTTGAAGCCACATACCTTGCTTGTGATGCGTCGGCACCATACCTTTGCCAACATGTCCAATATGATGCCTTGCTCAGGGGGGATCATCGCCACCAACATCCTGAGTCCTTTATTGCTGACATAGACATCTCTATAATGGACAAATAATTGTGGGAAGAAGACAAGGTGAGTGAGGATGATGACACAGTGCAAATAAGCAATATGAGCCACCTGGATGTGGCCCCAGAAGACACATCTCCCATAAGAATGGTGAGATACCAAAGAAGTTCGAAAAAGTCAAGGAGCTGCGATGAACTGGCTGTTAATTGGGAAAATGACCAAAGATCCATGACAAACTAGGCCCAAGGGAAACAGCAAGGTCCACGAAGCCAGTTACCCTGGTGAATGTGTGTCAGTAGACCACCATCCTACTCAAGCCAGTTTTGTTGCTCAGCTCAAGAGCCGTCTCAATGCCAAGTGCTACAAGGCCGCTACCATCTTCGTCAATCACTACTCTTGCCTCTGCTATGTTCACATCATGTCATCCCTCACTTCCAAGGACAAGCATTTGCCACAGATCATGGTGCTCGCATCAATCAATACAACGCAGACAACAGCCGTTTTGCAGACAATGCATTCAAGCAATACTGCAGTCAGCAAAGGCAAACATTTACATACTGTGGAGTCAACATGCACTTCCAGAATGACATAGCAGAAAGAGCAATCAGAGACATCACTGAGGCAGCAAGAACAATGTTGCTGCATGCAAAAGCAAGATGGCCAAGTGTGGTGCAGCTCTCTTTATGGCCATATGGGGTCAGGATGGCTGTGCATGTACACGACACGGTGCCAGTCCTTCTGGGTGGAAGATCACAATTAGAGCTATTTCTGGCACCAATGTGGGATTTAGGATGAAAGACAACTATTCTTTTGCCTGTCCGGTATTCATCCAACAGAATAGCCTGGCAGCAGGCAATACTATATCCAAGTGGTCACCAAGATCTTGCCTAGGTCTTAATCTAGGCACAAGTCCAAATTGCCTGCGCAACGTGAATCTGGTACTCAGCTTGAACATCTTACTTGTTTCTGATTGATTTTGTATACAAGCATATCCCCAAGCACCAATCAAAACTGACTTGACATGGAATTGCCCAAAGGAATTGAGACATGCCACAGCTCATCAAAAGAACGTGTCCTGTTGCTCCTATCAAACTTATATGGTCAAAAACAAGCAGGTTTTATATCAAACTTGTTTGGTCAAAAACAAGCAAGTCGCATTTGTGAGCGCTGCATAGGATTCCAGCCTTCCCTTATAGATGAGTGCCTATTTTCCATCATGATGTCATTTTCATTGTATCTGTTGATGATGGGATCTTCCTAGGACCACATGACCAAAACCTCACTGACGTCATTTGAGAGATTTCTACTGCAGGCCTGGACATTGAAGATCAAGGACACCCTGAGGACAATGTTGGAGTCACAATCATCAAGCATAGCAATGGATGTATTGAGTTCACCCAACAAGCTCTCATTGCTGCCATTATCAATGACATCAACATCGGCCACACAACTGCTTGATGTGATGAGTGCAAATTTAACTTCAATTACCGGTCAGTTGTTGGTAAGTCAACTATCTCACTCAGTCATCTCGCAGCAAACTTCTCTTTGCTACCCATCAAGTTACCAAGTACTCCTTCCATCCAAGAAAGGAGCACAGAGAGGCAACTGTATATATTGTCTATTACTTGAAGAAGACACATCATCTAGGAATCAATTTCAGGCCTAATGAATCAAAGTGCTTTGAATGCTACTGCAACACTGACTTCACAGGCAACTGGAACAAAGACTTTGCCCAGATGTCCCTAGTACAGTCAAGTGGATGACAGCCTCTCATATAGTCATTGCAAGGCAGTGTTGGATATCAGGGACAATGACCAGTGAGAGTCCCTGTGAAAACAAGATTTGTAAAAGGAGGGTCTTTCTGTACTATCTGGACTTTTCCCTACCTTTATTCATGGCTGTCAACCACAAATTCGTGATCATTACAAGATGGGATTCAGCAATCTCATTTGCTCCATCTTTTCAATTCCAAGTTACAATTCTTGATCGTCAAGCCATGACAATCAAGAATCCTACTGTTTGATTGTTACATTAATTTGAGTAGAAATAAAGCTCATAAAATACTTTTTATCCAACGTTAACATCGAAACTACATGTAATTACAAGAGCCCACTTCAAAAGCAAGAGGATGCCCAAACTAGAAGCCAATTCTACATTTTCAATTTGAATTGTATAATTAAATAAAAAATAATGCACCATGTTTTATTTTGGCATAGAATTTATTTTTTTAATTAAATAGTTCTGCATTGTGCCATGGTTTTTATCGTGCCGCACTCCTAACAACATAATCACCAAAGCGGATGTGACAGAAAAGGTGATAAAAATCCATTTTTACTATGTTTACATGATTTTAATTTCTAATTGATACATTACATACTCATTACATACCAATTAAACCATGGTTCATTTCTCAATCCCCAAACAACATCTGGAGATGGTGCCTTTGCCCTTCCCATACCAACAACAACAAATCATTTTTTCATGAGGGGAAGGTGAGAAATTTTTTCCTGTCTATTTTTACATTTCTTTCAGCAATGATTGTTTTCCAGCAGCTGAGATGTTTATTCATTCATGAGCCGTCCCTCTATGCAACAGTAATATCCCAGCCCGGAGACCAAATCTGTAGATGCCGTTTTTGTCCTCTTCATACCAACAAAATAGAAAGCATGTGCTGGGAGTAACCCCATGTTTTGCATTGTATTTGTAGAAGCTCTCTAATTACTTTTTTGAATTTAAGGTTCCATCCCAAGTATCGCATCTCTCATTTTGTGTGCTTGGTAGTTGATTTGCTGTGTTGCTAGGTTTTGCATGCGGTACTAAATAAAGTAAGAGTGGCCATGTAACTCTCTTACCATTCTGTTTTACAGGATGGTGTCATGCTTTGGATTTTGACCTACTTGATTGTTGAATTCAGTGTCAGATTCAGTGTCAAATGCAATACACCCAACAATTGAAATGAACATACAAAAATGTGCCTTTAGGGGGCAGTTATATGGAACCCCATGACTTTGTCAGATGAAACAACCTAGTTTCATCAGACGAAGTATTTTTGTCAGTTAGGTGTCAGTTAGGTGTCCAACTGACACCATTTCCAAGAATAGGTATCCACTAGATTTAAAAACAAAATCAAATTTTATGAGGCGAAAACACATTTTGTCATACAAAATCACAAAAAGTCTTAGAGAAATAAAAAGTAATTCACATGCTTACACTAGTAATTGGCGTTTCGTAAGACCAAACCATGTAAGTACAAAGTGACAAAAGAGGGAATTCATCCATGACAATCTTTACCGTATAGCCTAAGCACAGCTGAAAACCTACTGACTTTTTAAATATATAAATACTAATTTGTAATTCGTAAGTTTACTTAAAAAGATCTCCGGTCCGATTGGAAGCAAATGGGATTCCCTTTATCATATATTCACATCTGTATTTGAACATACCCCCAATCCGTTTTGTCAGACGAAACACCTAATTTGGTTTCTTCTGACGAAGTCACGGGGTTCCATATAACTGCCCCCATATTGACAAAATAGCATGTGAACTCTAAGCACACGGGGTGTCATGTCTTGGCTTTAGCCTACTTGCTTCTTGGATTGCTCGTTGTACTCCTTGTAAAATACTACACATCACAATAATTGAAGTGAACTTACAAAAATGGACCTTCATCTATTTTGTTGAAGAAATAATGTGCAAGTACTTGTCAATTTTTTAGCACTAGCTGTCTACGAGTTTAATGCCTTTGTGAAAAAATGTCAATGCCTCTACGTTTATTACATGGCACGAGTTAGACCTTCTATGATTTTTTTATGTTTAGTAACTTCGAATGATTTTGAGCCAGAGTAGGTATAAGTCTGTGGAAGGTGGTGTGGAACTATATACAACCACCGACTATTAGGAGGGGTGATAACCTAGTTATTTTTACTAACTACAACCCTGCTACCCAAATTGCCTGCCAATCAGTGCCTCCAAAGTAGGCAGGTACTCTGCCCAGAATTTTTGCTCACCAATTTTGTTCCGTTTAGTACTCTTGTCAATTGCTTGCCTTAAACTAGTAGTTAATTTTGGCAGCATTTTGGAGTTCTACTGACCAGCTGCAAATTTTGGCAAGACTTGTCATTTCAGTCATGACGAAAGGGGTCGTCACTTGCGGTCAGTTGGGTCATCCAAGTTGTCTATTAATTCTCTCACTGACAACAAACGGGCCGTCATCAAGTCATAACTGATGACTCTCGTGGTTGTCACTGGGTCGTACATGACGACTCTTGTGGTCCTCACAGGGTAGTAACTGATGACTCTGGTGGTCGTCACATGGTAGTAACTTACGACTCGGAGGGTCATCACCGTGTCATAGGCCTAAGTGTGTTGTCAAGAGAACGGAGTCTTAACTGACATCAATGAGTAGTCAGTTGGTAGTAACTTACGACTCTGTTGGTCATCATGGGGTTGTAAGTGAAGACACTGGTGGTTGTCACCGGATTGCAAGCAATGAATCCGGTGGTCATCATGGGGTTGTAAGTGATGACTCTGGGGGTAGTGACCGGGTCATCAGTTATGACATTTTGACGACTCATCTGTAGTCGTTTGAGTTGTGATTTGTCACATTCTTTGCCCGAGTTGTCACAATGTCTTCAGTTTGTGTCCTGCAAGTCACCAGAATTTTAAGGGTAGTCACTTTGCTGATGTGAAGTTTTTGAAAATTGCCTGTCTTGCTGCCAGACTGACTTCCCCTCTATAGGTACCCAGGTACCCCAACATTGGTCCCAACTAGAGCTAGTTAGAAAGAAGATTTTTTGACCAACCACCAAATGGTACCTGGTGAGTAGCCAGGTACCAAGAGGTTGGTCAATAAGTTGTCACCCCTCCTTGATTATTGAAGAGGGGTGACATCCTAACAATTTCACTAGCTAAGGCCCACCCTTATGGGTCAAAGTTGAGGTTAACGTACATACGCATTCAAACCAAAATTGAAAAATAATGGTGTGAATAGGTTAGCGTAAGGGTTTTTACCTTCCTTACCGTACGCTAACACTAATGGACATTCATCAAGGATCTGTTTTTAATGGTTATGAGCACACAGACCCTTCAAATTCATATTTGAATTATGTTGACCAAACATTGATCAAAGTTTGATTGAGATTGTGTAAAAAGGAAAAGAACATAGAATATGACAAGCGTACAAACAAAAACATCAAAACATCTCCCTCAATGTAACAACCCTCTCGACACCACCGCTAAAAGATGACACAAATCCAATTTGCTTTGCATTGCACCCTTTGCATTGCAAAGAATCCAAAGCGCATAGTTTTCCTACACTATGAAGTATAGCCACCCATCTCTGAGTTTGCCGTCATTCTCTAACACCTCCAATGTGCGTTTGTCATCAAATGCAACAACCAACCACAAATCTCCCTGTCATCCTTCTCTATTTCAATGCTATGATCTTGATGGAGCACTTAATCTAAGTGTGTATCTCCGCCGCAAGAATGATCAAATAAAATCTTACTTTGATTCCTCCCAAGATGAACTGCTATTGAGTACACACGGTGAACATGTACCTATGATAGATTACTGCAAGAAGAGAAAGAAAAAATATTTCTTGCCCAAAGATCTGACAAGGACACACTAGAGGAGATTCCTCCAACTGATTCCCTGTGGTACCACCTCAATGTGAATTGCCCCCAGACAAGGACAAGAGCCTCGTACAAAAATTCATTAGTCAATTCAGGCTTACATACCACAAATTTGTGGAGCTTGTTCATGATGCACAAGTTGGTAATTGGTTTCCTAGATGGTCAGAAGGGTAAATAGTGAATCGGAAGCCACCTTCACCTCTTGAGTTGCTCATACTAGGCAGGCTTCGTTATCTTGAGAGGTGATTTACCTTCAAAGATTGTGGAGTGTTCTTCCATTGCTTCATTGAAATTGGGAGGACCATACGTTTCAATAAGTACGTAATCACACCAACAACTGCTGACCAACTCACAGATCATCTTGTGGAGTTTGAGAAGGCAGGAATACCTGGGTGTATTGCATCTGTAGATGTCACTCATATTGTTCATGAAAGGTGTTCTTATTGATGCAATAGGCTTCACACGGGTGGCAAGTCCAAAAATACAACAAGAATATTCAACCTTGGTGCTAATCATAGGTGTCGAATCATCAGTACTACTTCCAGTCATCCTGGTTCATGGATAGGGGGGAATTGAGATATTTGTTGTATGCTATCTACTAAAAAGTATAATATTATATGAACTCCTACTTTCAGTGAAGTGAGATTCATTGCCAATCAGGCATCTCAAACAATGTGCACATCCCCCCAAAAAGAACAATACAATTGATGGACCCCCCCCACTTTGTATTCAATGTGCTCCTCAAGGGTATAAGCAACGCAAATTCAGACAATGGTACGCCATGGGGGCATCCTTAGAAAATGATGTAGCATGGTCCAATTTTTCATAACGTGGGAATACACAGAGATTTCTCCACATAACACATCCACGGTCCTTGTAAAAAATCAAGAACAACCATGAATACCACTCGAACGAGTGTCAAATTCATCGCTTCTTTGCCACTCGCGCCCGTCTCAACCACCCGACATTTCCCGCACAACACCCCTAAACCACGCGAATGCAACGGGGGGCAAAAACTTAGCGCTGTCTAGTTTGAGATCGAATATTCTCCATAGGGTGGTGTCCTAGTTCCACGGTGCATAGTGTGCAGCTAAAACTGAAACACCCGTTGCTCTAGAACAACAGGCCCCAGTGGAACTGCAACTGCAACTGACCTGAAATACCTGTGCATCCTACTGAAAAACCATCAATGTGACCCACTGTATTCCTTACCTTATTACTAGCTTGATCAAAAGTGGAACTGGTTTAAAGAGTATTGTAGAAATGATTACTAAATGCATGGTGAACTCTTGATCCACATCATGTCATGTCGTACTTATTATCTGAACCCAACTGAATTCAATGAGATTATTGTGCAATGAGTAACACACACTCCAACATTACAGCAAGCAAGATAGCTGAGCAACACCGTTCTCTTTTAACCTAAAAGCATTTGGAATCAACAACGAATGGCAAGTAGTTGACAAAAGTAAAGTGTCAAAGCTCGATTCAAAGGTCTCACGAGTGCAAATCGGAAAGAATCTTGAATGTTCTTACAGAGTGTGAGGACATTGAAAGTCTTAGTGGAGATGATGCAAGAGCACAGCAAGAATACCGAAAGGTCCATGCAAGTGACTGGAGAGAAGACACGGCTTTTCACTGCTGGAAAATGATTTGCACAATTGAGGAGGGGCAGCTGCAAAATGGTGACACAGTGAGGAGGTTGCTGAGGAGGGAAGGTGATAGGAATCCTTCTGAATGTCGCTTAGTCATTCCAATGTTACAGGTATTTGATGTCATCTATGAGTCACACAGTGTTAAGCTTGGTCATTTGGGAGAAGAGAGAACATACACTGATGTTGCCAAGAAGTTCTACAGTGTCAGTCAAGCAATGGTTAGAATATTCACCAAGGCCTGTCTTCAGTGCAATGAGAAACAACCTGCTATCCCAGCCATGAAAAGAGCAAAAAACCAATTGTATCTAATGAATATCATGATCGATTTCAGGTTGATTTGGTTGATATGAGGAAGAAGAAGAAGAATATATACAGAGTGATTCAACGTTGGATCATGACAGTGAAGGATCACAGCACTGGGTTAATGTACATCACATCATTACCCAGAAAGAAAGCAAAATATGTTGCTCATGAGCTTGATCATATCTTTGGTCTAATAGGGTACCCAACAATTTTCACACTGACAATGGGAAAGAATTTGTAGCTAAACTGATCCTCAAAATTCTCAAGGAATTGAACCCAAACATTATCACTGTTACAGGACGACCACACACTCCTCGTGATCAGGGTTCTGTAGAAAGTATGAACAAGTTGGTTAACAAAGTTTTGTTGAGTATTGAATCCGAACTGAAGACCAAGGGCATAGATCCCAACTGGACAAACTTACTTGGTAGAGTCATGGCCATAGTAAATAATCAAAGTGGTTGTGGTCACTATGCTGAGACTGCCTGCAAAGCAGTACTTGATCGGGAGTATCACCAACACATTATGTGTACAATTACGGAGACACATAAGTGCACAACAATTAAGGAGCGGTTGGGTGTCAGCAATGATTGCAGGCTGCAAACTTTTGCAGAAGAGTTATGCTTTGTATGCGTAGAAGATGAAGCAGAAGAAATTGATGAAAATTGCACTGAAGGAAATTACTGGGACGATGAGCAGTCTGTTTTGTCCACAGAGCATGATTCTGATGTTGATTCCTCTCTCCAAGAGGTGGTGGATGATGTTATAGATGAAATGGTTGGGCGATATTACACAGATGCTGATTCTGCTCTTAATGAGATGATGAATGATAAAAAAGGATATGGTTGAAGGAAGTATAGAGAATTCATGTGTCATGACGCTGCCAAGATTAAGGGGGACATATCAGTGGGTAAAAATGTTGTCAACAGCAGACAATTTCTTAATTTACCTGCAATAGAGTCTCCCTTGATTTCAAAAGAAGAGGCCATACAGCTTTTCTCAAGGCTTGCCAGGCCCTCTCATTTCAATAGCAACTTCTCCCCTATGACTCTAGAAGTTAAAAAAGAGAAGTGTTACGTGTCAAATTATGGTGTTGTAGATGCAAACACAATCAATCAATCATCAAATTCATTCAAGAATGATCTCATAAACTCACATGCTAACAACAAGTTCCAAAAGATTCACAAGCTCTATACAATTGACGAAGCATGGAGAACAGGAAAGGCAATAAAATCAGAAAGCAAGGACGGTAGGGGCAGGAGTAGCAGACGGTTCACAGAAGAGTACAATTTTGTATACCATTCATTGGTATGCAACTTCTGCTGCTGGTGGGGTTGTTGTCTTATCCCTATAGGTGATGAATCATATCAAAACGACTGTGAGCATACACAAAAGGTGGTGGGATACTGACTTCATAAGTGGCTCTACAGCTCTTGCAGCGCATGATGCACATGTTGATGGCCACCTTCATGGTAGTCAACCAACGACACGGTTAATTCACTGTCCAGATCTGGATAAAAGTATTGAAATGATTGTTTTGGTTCAACATATGATGTTGATCATTATTGTGTGATGGAAGCAAATCTTTTTCATCATGAGATAGAAATTTATGATGGTCTTAAACGTCCGTTAAAGAAGTGGGCAAACCACATTGTTAATATTGTGAAAAGATGCAAGCGTAATTTCAAGTTTACCTTGGAACCAGGCTCTATATTCCATGAAATGTTCAAATTGAGCTTTAATTCTGGAGTGGCGGAAGGCATGAGAGAGGGTCTGTTCTGGTTCATCAGGAATGATTTGAAAAGTCAACAGAATGATGCTTCCAACTGTGGCCCAATAGCATGTATGAAGGTCATGGAATTATACGACTGCTCCGGATTCAAAATCATTGACCATAGCATGTCTGGAACTGTGCATTGGTACTGCTCAATTGTCATGGACAAGTTTAGGCAGTTGGTCAGGAAATTCTAGACTGTTTCACTGTGTGTAGACTTATTTGTTGTGACCAGTCTTTCAAAAGACAAAAATGAACACAAGACAAAAGTACCCAAAGAGATACCTGAAGATATGGACTGTTTTTGCTATGATCATCATGATAAAATGGAAAATATTGCAATGGCTTGTTGCAGGAAGAAAGTTCATAAGACATGCTTAGAGAAGTTACTTGAGAACCTTGCACAATGTGCTTATTGCAAGGCATTGATTGATCCACGGAAAGCTTTCATTGATGTGGTTTGTCTAAAGCCCAAAATTAATAGGTTGGATACTGAGATTGAGATCAATGAGAGCAAGTCATAAACCATGTGATAGACAAGTTGTCAAATAGATGATTGAGTGATTCGATAAGGCACAGTGCAATGGAGAAGAAAAGGCTTCATCAAGCACAGAGTCATGAAAGAATGAAACATTGGAGAATTCAGGACAGTGGCAAAATGAATGTCTCACCTGGCACAGTTGTAACAATTCAGGTAGATCCCTGGGATGTCAGTGACCCTCAAGGTATAATGGGAGTTGTTATTGCATCAAAAAACAATACAGGTGCTGTGTTAGTTGTCTGTGCCTCAGGAATGATCTTCACAACAGACAAAAAGGTTGATTATTGGGTGCCCATTGATAGATATTCTGTCAAGGCAACGGCAGCTGGTGATTGTGTTTTGGCGCCTGATTTGAAAATGATCAGGATGAAGATATTGAGCAGAAACCTTGATCGCTTCATGTTTGAGAGAACCACAATCAAAAAAGCTCATCAGGTCATTGTTGGTGCAAGTAGTCCTTGTGCAATGAGGGCCTGCAAATGTAAAGGTGGCAAATGCATTCCCAGGTGTGGATGCCGAGGCCACAAGCCCTCTTTGAAATGTCACAGTGGATGTGCTTGTAATGAGAACTGTGCTGAATCTGATAGTGATGGAGAGTAGGTTTCATACTGATACGAGAAATGTTAACTTGTAGCAGTGCCAATTTTAGAAGTAAGCTACAGTGTATCAGTTCAAATGAACATGATAATTCACCATTCCTCACCTAACTTTGCCAGTTTACTATACCAAATCACTTTTCATACCTTCTAGGGAAAATGAATACCAAATGACACATGACAATTTATAGTACCAAACTCCTAGGGTACATGAGTTCAATTTGTGTATGGTACTGGCATGAATGGACAACTGTTTTGGGATGACTTCACATGTGATGGTGCAATGGTTGGGAGTGTTTGGGATGGAGGGTTTTTCTTTATGTCCAAAAGTTAGTGCAAATGCACCTCGCTGTTCTAGAACAACGGGTTATGCATGCTCATTGTTCTAGAACAACGGCTGTTTGAGAATTAGCTGCAACAGATCGTGCACCTCCAATTTGACCTTTCTGATGGCCCTTCCATCATGAGCATGTCCCCAGAGCATTGCGAATGTTTGAAACCAACACAATTCTCAAATTAAAGTGAGCAAATGATACAAAAGTTGATTGTTGCATCTGCGGAATGAATTTATTTTTCATTATTTCTTGATTACTCAGCGCCCTTTTTACGAATGCTCGTGTCAAGTCAACAGTGGACATAACAATCAACAATTAGAAGAGAGAGAACATTGGGGAACAATGTTTCAAGTGGGGCGGACAAGTGACTACTGGGTCAGGAGTCCAATTTGGATCACATAGAAAGTGGAAAGAGCTGTGATACAAAAAAACTTATACGGGTCATGGCATGGCAGACTGGTGGCAAGGAATGCGTTTTGCCTCCATCAGTATTTACATTATGAATTAGTTAAGATTAGTGACATAACAATCAACTAATGAATATGGCATAAAAATACTTCTATCAAATTCAATAACATAATTTTTGTAAAGCATCTTCTTGAACAAATTATCATTCCACTATCATAACACTATTGTTAATTTGAAACTTCAAAATAAGAATGTCCAGGCTGTGTACCATTTCAACCAACGTATTCATCATGGCCATTTCATTGCCGCAAAACGATTTCATGACAAAATTGTGATCAATTTTCCTTGATAAAAGAGAAAGTTTGTTTTATGCTTTTGATATAGTATTGTTTGTTTCTGTTGTAACCTTAATCAAACTGAAATGATCAGCTTTGAATGACTTTGGTGTAACAAAATTTAAACAACAAGTAATTGAACATTCATCCGGAATTATTCTACTATCACCCAAGATGATATGAATTAAATTGCTAGCCAATAAACATAAAACAACCTCTACATCTGAGAATGCAACATATTTGTATTTCAAACAATTGAACATTATGTTGAATTCAATTCTCATTACAATAAAGCTGAGCATTGGTTAGGGACAGATCAGGTTTTTAAATCATTTTGCTTCTATTTCTTTCCTCATTGGCAAGCTGTGGATGAATTTAGTGTTGCAAAGTTGGAAAAGCAACACAAGTGACATGTATGTGATAAGAATAATGAATCTACAATCATCCAAGATAGTATGAATTACATTCATAGCCCATTGAAAAAAACAATACTCTGATTATGCAACATAATAATATTTCAAACAACGTAATAATCTGTTGAATTCAATTCTAATTTACAGTTAAGTTGAGTATTGGCTCGTGATGGATCGATCATGTTTTTAAATCATTTTTCTTCCTCATTGACAAGCTGTAGATGCATTTTGGTGTTGCACAGTTTGAACAACAAGTAAGAGAGATGTGTCTGACATAAATCTACAATCAGACAATTTATAATGAATTAAGTTGTGAGTATGACACATCCTTGAACTTCAAACCATTTAGTAGTTGATTCTAGTTTACAATTAAGTTGAGTATTGGCTGGTAATGTATCACTTTTTAGATCATTTTGTTTTTTGTGTGTTGGCAAGTGATAAGTTATGTTATTCGTGGACTAATAGTTGAAGTTGATTTTCCTCACCAGTAAGGTGCATAGTAAACTACTCAATACATGTTATCCTCTTGAACAAAAGGGAGAATGAGATCAAGGGAAAAATAAAATTCAATTGGTTAACCAGTGAAATATGGAATAGGCCTTTTTTCATTTCTACTTTGAAAATTGGTACTTAATGATTTTAATTGTGTCCTGTGTGGCAAAAACGAAATTCTACCTTCATTTTATGCTTTGATAAAATTTGTGTCCCTCGAGGAAAAAGGTGTCTTCTTTTTTGCCCATAATGTTAGTAGAGTCCTGAGAGCTATTTGTGCTTTAGGCTTGATTTTTCCAAGAATTCCTTGCTTTCATTGAAACACCAACATTGTTAATTATTTTAATTTTCAAAGGATTGCTGTTCTGTTGTATGTCTGTTATTAATTCTTTTGTTATCGCTAAGGAGCATGACTCACATGCCCTTAAAATATTGCAATATGTATTCCAAAAAGTTGACCTGCATCCCCCATCCCGGTCTACACTTGTTACCGAGACAAGAGAATCAATTCCAAACCACAACACCAAGTCTCACAAAATCCCAGGTATTTCTCTTGTCCTCTTTTGGATGGACTTTTTAGTCGTGGAACAAGAACCTGCTGCTTTGCAGGTTTTTATGCACAGATGTATGTGTTAATAGCCATTCTTAGACCCCCAATAAAAAGACAGCACCTTCTTGCACATTGACATCCTGTCAAGTCAAAGATTCTTTTGCATTCCAGAAAAACATGTCTAGACCCTTGGCGGGTTTATATACTGTCAGGGGGGCTTCGTAAAGTGGTCTATAAATTCGACTACCATTGCTCCATGTTTGATTTGGCAGAAATAATCTTGTAGGAACCTTAGTGCCAAAGCATAATATGTTCTTTGACAAGGTAAAAACATCAGTCATTATGCCTACATCAAGAACAATCCAGCTTACATCTGCGTTTGTTGTCTAGAAGGATATAGATGACCATATACATGTTATAGGGGTTGATTTATGCTAAAAACAGCAAAACGCTTAACATCAAAAACCACAACGACACTCAAATAACCACAGTGTCTGAGAGGGCGAAACTCCATCTGGCTGTGTGTAATACTATGTATTTTATCGTAAGTAGAGTTACGAAAAAGTGTAAGGAAAGTATTAGGGAATGCTAGACAGCGCGAAACTCGTAGATGGTCGTTAATTAGGTGATAACTAATTTATGGCAATCTATTTTGATTGTACGTGTTTGTCCATGTTGTTGCGCTCTTTGGTTGGTTCTTAGATCGGGCCTTTTGGGCTAATGACCTATGGTACTGATCTAAGTAACCAGGTATCATAATGGGTATCCACTGGGTTCATACATGTACCTTATTTGGGTATTGCAGATTTGGCATGTATAGCACACCCTTGCAGTGATACTCATGTGGTGCCGTGTGTCGGTGAAGTGTTGCGGTTTATGCAGCGCTTGCTGATGGGATAATAGTTGGTAGAGGAGACTTGATATGGTCAATGGGGTATGATGCCCCACCGAGTTCGTTGTGTAGGTGATCTAGTTTGACTGGGTCAGTGAGATACAATGTACGGATGGTGCGATGATGAATGGGTGCATGATGTTTTGTGACGTAGTCAGCTAGGTTTGTTGCTCCCGCCCGCCAGTATGTGCGGAACTGTTTTTGGTTGGTCCTACAGCGTAGCCAATGGAATCTCATGTCCATGGCTTTGGTTCGTTTGGGCTGGATGGTATTGGTGACAACGCCAAGAGCAGTTGAGTTGTCAATTTGAATTGGTGTTGGAGGTTGTGTATGGCCCAGTTCCGTGAGTAGATGCCGGATTGGTATGGCTTCGCGTGCATTGATGTAGAGGGCACCGAAGTTCTGCCTCAGCTGCTGAGGACATGACAGATTTGATGATTTGGGCAAGTGTTAGAATCGCACCGTTGTTCCGGGGTACCTCGTCATTTTCGGTGAGGAAGAAATGGCCGCCGGCCCGACTGCGGGCTTTTGTCTCGGAGAGATAGGATGCATCGCTGTGGACAGCCAATATCATGTTGCTGGCTCGGTAGGTTACGACAGCATTTTGGTGGGTCATAGCGTAGTCCAGGAAATGGTGGATGAGTTGCAGTGTGTTCTGTGTAGGATTAGCCTGTTGGGTGGCAAGGGAACTGAGTGCGGTGAGCATGGTGCAATCGACTGCTCTGGCGTAGTAGAGAAATACTCCAATGACTTCCTGGACGAAAGTAGTGTCTTTTTTGTTGAGCGGAGTTGATAGGTCGGGGTCTTCTGCATACTGTTGTTTGGCGCCGTAGGTGCGTGGTGTATGCGGGTATGGTTGATGTTGTGGTGTGGTGGGAATGAGGTGACAAAACGTTGGCCGGCCTTTTGGCAGTAGCCTGGCATGGACAGGTGGACTTGTTTCCGCGGGTAGTCCCAGGTGATGGTGAGTCCTAGGTATCGATCTCCTTTCCAATCATGTGAAGTTGCGTAGTGGGCATTCAGTGCTTGAAGGAGGTGTTTTGCATGTTCGATACCGACATACTTCACTCCAAAATCATCTACGCATAGGGCAAATGAAATGGGTCGCCAATCATGTTTCCAAAAACCTGGGGTGACGGTGCTTTGTCTATATCCATTTGCCACTAATCGTGATTCAAGGAGTTGTTGTGCTATGATGCCGGCCTGAGGCAGTCCGTACATACCTTTCTGTATTCGGACATAGACGCATACCGTCCGGAGTTGCTAGGTTGCGAAGGTTGTAGAGTGTGATGAAATCTTCAGGTATGTCGGCTAGTTTGAGTCGCATGAATTCTGGTCGGGCCATGGGTGTGTTGAGGTAGAAATCTTTGATGTCGATTGTCATGAAGCGTGCCCCTTGGGTTGATATGATGCTGTTGAGGAGGATCTTTGTGGTGAGCATGTCGGCTGTGGGTGTGCCACAGTCGCCTGGGAAATGAATCTTGTTGCCGCCCACTGTGAGGCGATTCGATGTGGGTCTTCTTTCTCTGGACGAAAATTGGCGCATATGCGGCCGTAGGTGACGCCTCTGCGGCGATCTGTATGGACGTCGTCCTTGGCGATGAACACAATGGTGTTAGTTCCCTGGACTAGGCCAGGGATGCCTTGTGCTAATCGGCCAAGCTCCTTACCATATGCTTTCCTCCAGGTGGTGGAGTAATTGGGGTCCTTGATGAGGTGTCGGTATTCCATGAGTTCGCCTGTGGCTTTGTTTAGAACGGCATTGAGGAATTCGGTGGGAAACAGACGTGATGCTGCACGCTGGGCAGTGACAGTTGGAGCTGGGAGTTGGGAGAAGTGGAGCATTGTTTCTTGTGTGATGGTTTGTTTGCGGCTGCGGGTGTTGTATGCTGGTGCTGTGGGGGGTGTCACCCTTGGAGATGCGGTGATGTGCATTTGTGGTGGCATGGTGTTCACCCTTGGAGTGTAGGCAAATGGTTGTTTGTTTGTAGAGAGTGGGCAGAGTGGAGTGGACTTGCTAGAGTGGGGACTGTTGTCGCTGTCGGAGTCGGAGACCACAGGATGTGCCTGCTTGGGTGCTGTAGGTAGTTTTGTGGTGCCTCTAGGTGAAACTGCGGACTTCTCTGTGGGTGTTGGTTGGATAATGTTGTGGAGTCGAGTGAGATCGGCCAGTTGTGTTGCATTGAGGTGTGCTGCTGTGGCGTTGGACAGTAAGACGTGTGATAGATTTGCTGTGGCGGCTATGATGGCATCAGCAGGTGTGACTGTGGGATTGGTGATGTACTTGTGTTTGAAGAAAACTGTTGCGGAGATGCGTGAAGATCGGGAGACAGGTGTCCATACAGTCCAGCAGCGGTAGTGTTCGGGTGAGGTTCCTAATACAAATCCTTTTGTACAGTGTTGTGCGAATGATTTTCGACGGTGGGGCTTGTCATGGACTAGTGCTTCCATTCCGATAGGAACAAAGGGGTGAGAGTTATAGTCATGGTGACCGTAAAGGTGTGCATAGGATGATATCTTGGGATTGTTGTTTGATTGTCGGAGTAAGTTGAGTTGACGCTCCATTTGAGGGATGAGCTGACACCAGAGGTGGAGGGGGAAGTTGTCTGCAGTGCCGCTGAGCGTGGACACAAAGTGATCTTTCCATGTTTGGATGGCTTTTTCGCTATGTTCCGTCGGTGATCATCGGGTGGTACCAGTTGATAGGTCATGGCGGAGGTGGTGATGGCTTCTCTGTAGGCTGCTGAGATTTCGTTGTCCAGGACCTGGTGCTGTGGTGTGATGTTGCAGGCTTTCATGCGTAGGGAGGGCTCGAGAGCGTGCAAGGATGAGCTCGCCCTCTGTCCTGTTCTTGGTGGGTTCAACCCAGATGGAATTGCTGGCAACGTGGTAGAGGATCATTTGGTATCGATTGCCCCTGCTGGAAACGTGTGGAAACTTTCCAGTTTGGTCGGTGTACAGTGTGTTGTTGGTGTCGTAGGTTTTGACGTAGATGTCATTCTGTTGTGGGTGGGTTGGTGGTGGTGAGATGGGTTGCACTTGTTGCTTGGTGGAGCGTACGCCCTGGCGTTGGTTCTTCATGTGGCCTTGTTGAGTTTCCTCAGATTGTGGAAAGTGTTTATGCACATTTTGATGGTGATGAGTGGCCAGGTACTGTAGTTGCCGTGGCGGATGGCTGTGAGCCAGGTGTTTTTGGTTGGGTACCCTGCTGCTGCGTGGAGGTAGCGGATGGTCTGTTCAATGCTTGGGAGTTCGTAGACGTTGAGGATGGAGTGCTTCTCACGCTTGAGTGATGCATTTATGTAGTTTCGAATTTTTGCTGTGGGAGGAATCTTGTAGCGTGTGTTGTTGGACTGGTGTCCACAGGTAGAGTCGAGGACCAGTGTATCCTTGTTCTCATTTGTGATGACTGGTTGTAGGGGCACTCGCCAGAGACCTGTGCGTGTGCAGCGGTATCCTGTTAGGACTGCCTGTTCGGTGATGTGGATGGCGTGAGCGTCGTAGAAATTGACTTCTGCCTTGTCATACACAGCGGTGTACCCGGCATCTGCGAACTTGCTGCCGCTGAGTAGGGTGTGTTCAAGGGAGGGGACAATGTCAACAATGTTGGCTGGAGCTCGTACCTTGTGCAGGAGTTTTGCTACTTTGGTGGCTTTGGCCGCACCGCCTGTGGGTAGGAGGAAAACTTTTGATGATATGGTGGTGGTTTCTTTGAAGGGATCATGGGGTGCTCCTGCAGTTGATGTTGCTCCTGTGTCGCTGATGGCGGAGGCTATTGATCCGTTCATTATGCCTTGTTTGAGGTCTGTGGTTGACATGGAAGGTGTCTTGACTGTGTGGTGGGATGTGAAGCGATGATGGGTCTTCTGTGCTTGTTGTCGCCGCCATGTCTTACCATCAGTGTTTCGATGTTGAGGTGGAAGGCGGAAACGGACAGTGGGTCGGTGGTGTGAGGTGTTAGAGAGTGGGGCCCAGTAGTTGTTGGACTCAAACGATAGTTGGGGCGCACTAATTAAGTTTGCTGTCAACAATGTGTTTAAATACATATTACTGTTGGGTCCCACTGTATCCTACTTACGGGCCACGCACCATGATGGTCTTTTGTCCTTGTTCTTGTCGAGGGAGTAGCAGTTGTCATCTTCATGATGGACTGCATCTTTATTACAGGAGTTGCAGTGTCGAGGGAATCGAGGGTTTTACTGGGGCGTGGGGTGCGGGTTGCACGTGGTTGTCCAGTGGTGGTGTTGGTAGGTGCAGGTGTAGGTGCAGGAGTCTTGGTGTTGAGGAGAGTCATGAACTTTGTTGTTTGAGTGAGGAGTTCTTCTTGTTGGCGTTCCAGTTTTTGAAGGAGCTGGTTTTGTGCTGTGGTGAGAAAAGCAGCATGGTCAGTGTAATCCATCATGCTGTGGTGGTCTGATGGAGACATGGTGCCTGTTGTGGATACAACGGTGGCAGGTACACCAGAGAAAAAAGGTTCACTGACAATGCTGTGGGCACTGGCATAGCCGCCGGTGCGTGTGAGACGCCGGGCGTTGAACTTTTCTTTGCTCTTATAGAGCGTGACGGTGGTTCTTGGCGGCCTCCCAGGTCTTGTCTTTGGCGGTCTTGATTTCCCATGCCTGCATCTCCTTGTCATCGAAGATGTCGGAAGTGTACATACTTTCGACGTAGTACTGAATCTTCGCTGGCGTCGGGCGGCGGAACACCGATGTCCCTGCACAACTTTTGTTGCTTGTCGAGGTCTCGCGCGAACTCGTGATGTGGGACGGAGGTCCCATTGGATGTGGAAGGCTGCGGTGGCTTGTTTGCGTTCCAATGTTGTGACGATGCACCACTCTCGACGGAGATGTTCGATGAGGGTTTTCACTGTTTGTGTGCTGTACCCGATGAAATCGCCATCGAAGTTCCTCGATGTACGGTGCGTCGACACCTTCTCGCACGATCTTTTTGACGATGACTGCGTCGACGGCCTCTTGTTTCCAAAACTCTTGGCACTCGAGGTTGTGGTTTGCGGTGATGCGTGCGCAAAGAGTGATGGTTGTGTTGTTGGCGAGCGCGATTGGTACGATGGGTGGTGCAACGAGGCGTGTAGTCGCTCTGCGCTGCGCCGCCGGTGACAAGGCGATACTCGCCGCCGTTGAGGACAAGTGCTAGATGGCCATGGCGACCGCCCCAACTCGTGGTCTTCACTGCAGCCGCTATTTTCGCTACTTGTTGCTTGAGAAGATTTACGGTGGAGTTCGATGGTTGACCGATGATTTTGTCGATTGACATGGGTGCGATGATGGCGCGAACAGCTTCGCGAACGGTTGCTTCGTTGGTGGTTGGAGAGGCCATGGTTTTGGTGATGAACAGGGTGGTGTTCGATTGATTGCAATGCTGCAATGCTGGAAAAAAAAATTAGTTATCACTGCTAGACAGCGAAACTCGTAGATGGTCGCTAATTAGGTGATAACTAATTTATGGCAATCTATTTTGATTGTACGTGTTTGTCCATGTTGTTGCGCTCTTTGGTTGGTTCTTAGATCGGGCCTTTTGGGCTAATGACCTATGGTACTGATCTAAGTAACCAGGTATCATAATGGGTATCCACTGGGTTCATACATGTACCTTATTTGGGTATTGCAGATTTGGCATGTATAGCAGGGAAAGTCACAGCAGTGTATGTAATTACTTGTACGATGTAAGTACTAGTGGCAAAATCCATAAGTAATTTACCAACAGTTGATGTGTGTCGGTACGACAAAAAACTATCTGTAATCACCGATCCCTATGTTGCGTTGTTACTCAAGAAATGCACAAGACAAATTATAGATTATATATGTAACAACTCTGTTGTTACTTATACAAATATTGTGTTGATACTTTATATTTTGTTGTGTTGTTACTGATGCAGTATTTATTATTACAATGAGTACTACAAACTGAAGTTGCACGAAATAATAGTCTAAATGCCAAAAATCCTATGTGATAGATCAAGGCTACTGTTGACTTTATTGGTACCAAACAAATAACAAAGATCTACAAACAACCAAATTACACATTGCACTCGGCACCCCAGTTCCTTTGTGTTATTGGCTTTGTGGCAATGGGAGGGAAGGTGCTAAATTCAGCCTGGGGGCTGAGATATCCACTGTGGAGAGGACACAGCAGAAACATTTTAAGTGAAAAATCCCTGGTGATGAAGAATTGTAAAAAGTCAACCTCCATTGTTTTCTTACCTTGCGCTTGGCACCCCTGTCACTTTTTGTTGTTGGATTTGCGGAAATGGGAGCGGTGATGCCGAATTCAGCCTGAGGGCTGAGATATCCACTGTGGCGCAAACAGTGCAAAACAATTTAATTGAGAAATTAGTGGTGAAGAAGCATGGTAAAAAGTCGAACTCCTTTTCTCTTACCTTGCGCCAGCGCCGTGTTCTTGCTGTTGTTGGCTTTGCGGCAATGGATGCGGTGGTGCCAAATTCAGCCTGAGGGCTGAGATATCCACTATGGCGCGGACGCAGTGCAAAACAATTTAATTGAAAAAAATAGTAGACAAGAAGCACAGTAAAAACTAGAAACTCCATGTTTTCTTACCTTGCGCTCTGCGCTCCTGTTCCTTTCTACTTGGCCTAACACATGTAACCAAAGTTAAGGGTTGATTAAACTGCTACTAACAGACTTAAGACTAATTGAACATACAAGATGTTAAAAAAACTGGGATAATGACTTTTGGCATACGCAACTCTTCACATACACCTACTTTTCCGACATACAACATGTAAGTACACTCATGATATATGTATGCTTTATTATGTCAGACTTGATGACACTTATAAAATAAGCGTGTATTTCTGACCTTAAATATCTATCTTACTCTTAAACTATGACTTACGGGCTCTCAGACTAGGAAACAAGTAACAGATCCATAACATTAATGCTGTTAGGAAATCTACACATTCAAAATTGCCATAGAATGTGTTAGATCAAGAAAAAACTTTCATAACATAACCCCAACACTTTGTTTCTAGCCAGTCACTAGTCAAGTCACTAGTAAAATTTCATGAAAATCATGGTATCTCAAACATGAGGGTGTTCCTGGTGGATTTTTTGATGAAATTGTATGTTTGACATGAGAAAGTACATACCTAAAGATTCCTAACATCAAAATACTATTTGGAAGAAATTTCATTTTTTGTAAAATCTCGTTTCCCCCCATCATGGAATGAAAAAACCCATGTATTATTTGATTATTTTCTAAGAAAGATAAAGAGCAGCGTGATACTGGAAGACAACAAGTTTGAATTGCTCAAGGGGAGAGGCTGTCTGGTTAGAAAGGTAAAATATAGAGGTGTTTGGGTGGTGGTAGAAAATGCTTATTTGTCTTGGGCCATAACTATCCCACCATTGACACCCAATGTTGAAAGGAAATTTGATGGTCTTAATGGATTGAGTAATGAGGAAAGATGTAGAGTGCACCTTTGGAATTTTGAAAGGGCGGTGGCGAATTTAAAAAGTGCCATTATGCTTCATGGAATGGAGACTGTTGGCAGCATTTGGCTCACTTGCTGCGCACTTCATAATATGCTTCTTGAAGAAGATGGTCTTGATCAATCTTGGGATGGAATAGTGGCACCGAGTAGTCATTGGGAACGAGATTGTCATTTCTTTGTCTTATAGATCCTGCTACTGTTCGTACTTATGATTCTTCAACAACAGGGACTCCTTTTGCTGGAACGGTAGGTTTGTATGGTGAGGAGCTAGAGAGCACTGAATATGAAAATGCATCAGATGGTAGCATCAGATGTGTAAAGAAATTTTGCATGCCATACTTCCACTCAAAACTTATTGAGCGCCATTTTCTATTCAATAGAGAAAGAGACAGATTGTATGGCCTTGTAGCAGGGGCAAACAAAACCCATGTTGTGTTGATAATCATTGACATGTTATTACATTATTAGTTCTGTTTGTCATTCATATAGACCATGTCATGTTGATATATTTTAGCACGCTTAATAACAATAATCTTTGACATTTTAATAATTATTTGTCCTGGCTGTCATGTCTATCTCTGTAACAAGAACTCTAGTTATTCATTGAGCATAGTTTAGTAACATAAAATACATATTTCAATGCCAAAACTTACTCGGGTTTGCTGTTATGCTCTTGGATTGATCACTTTCTCTCAGCTTTTCCCCTTCATTCATAAACATGGCTGCTCGACTGCACTTCGGAAAAAAATAACTTCTTCCGGTACATCATTGGATGGTGTCGACTCGAGATCCTTTAGAGTATTCTGATTGGCTTTGATTTCCTCAGTCAACGTTTTGTACTTTTCTAACACTGCATTGTGCTTGGTTTCATTTCCAATCTCATGCATGAACTGTACAAGAGTTTTATTCTGACTATTCAGTAACTGGCTGATGCACAAGATTTCACTATCCTTTAAACTCTGCTGAAGTTGAGATTGACCCTGTGCTATAATGGATACCTCTTTCTGGTTCTCTGCGCCAAGGGCCATCCCACGTGGCACATTGCCAACACATCAAAGTCTTGTTTTGCATTCTTCTCTTTGGTCAAGTTGGAGCAGACTTCCTTACGTGAACCTGCTATACTGTCATTCTGATAAAGTGCAGCCAATTGATGATCAGGGATGGAGTATGTTATTACAGGTGGGTCCAATGCATGAACGCCATAAAGCAATGTGGGTTGTATCCTTTAGGTGGTTGCTTGCCAAAATTTGGTTGCCTATGGAAGAAGTTCAGACTATCATCAAGGCTCTGGCTGTTATCATCCTCATTATTGTTGTTCTCATTGTAGACAGGGAAAGAAGCAGCATGGTTTGTAGTGGCAGGTTCAATATGTTCTTCGGCACTGTCTGCATTAGAGAGATCATCCTAGGTTGTAAATTCCGATATTGGTAACTGTCCCAAAAACACAGTAACCAGTAACCAAATGGAATTACTGCAGTAGTTCCGGTCGGTTACGGGAAATATTATGGTAAATTTTGTCAAAATGATCCTTATTTTGTGACGTCACGGCATTGCAGTCCTTAAGTATTGAGCAAAGTGCTTAAGTAAGTTTTTCTTGGTAATCTTGCAATCACAGTAATCATGTTACTGTCAAAGTTAGCAAATATTCCGGAGTAGCGCAGAATTCAGCAGGAATTCCTCCTGAATTTACAACCTGGAAATCATCATCCACAATGTCACCTCCACTTTCATCACCCATGACTAATGCACTGCCATGATTTGTCTCTTGGCTTTCGGGGATTGGTGACTTCAAAGTAGGAAGTGTAGAATCTACAACAGCCGACCCATAGAATTGATTCCAATTGTTCTATTGCAGAACAAAATGTAATTCAACATGTCTATAATGGAGTATCCAGAGCAGAACTGGTAGAATTCTCCATTCTTTTCTGTAATTTTGCTTTCGATGGCAAGGGGTATCAGAGATTGAATTTTCTTACATGCCTTGATCACGGTCATGGCAGCAGTATGAAGACTGCACCCAGATATCAAATGGCCACTTGTGGCACTAGTGGTTGTGAGTTGATGTGCAGTGAGATGGTAATCTGCAACAGACATTTCAAAGGGATTGTTTCTGATCTCTGGTCAAAGGAATAAAGCAGTAGCTGTGCCACCTTCTTGGAAATCTCTCATCTCCCAGAACACCGAGTAACACAATTATCCCTTTAGAAATTGTGTGTATGCGGGTATGTTCTGTGCTGAACCCATTGGAAAGCTATCAAATGAGACTTGATCAGCTCTATTCATTTTCCCAGATTTGGGATGAGGAATGCCATGAACATCTCATCCCACTGCTGCGATGAAGTTGAAGAATAAATCCATGCGGCAATGCAGTTTCGAAGCTCTATGACCTTAGCTGGTGAAAGCAACATAGATGCAGTCTGCTATTTCTCCTCTTGGACAAAGTTGTAGGTGGAGGTTTAATTGAAAACAAACGTGGCTGCTTCTGCACTGAATGCAATGTGTTGATGCAGACGTATCCAAGATATGCTTGTCAGAACAGGTCTGAAATAGGGATTGGTGTCAATGATGTTAGAGACATTTATACTGTAGTGTGTGGTTTTACAACATGGGATGGGGTGGTGACAATTGCTTTTGAACCAAGGAATATTCTGCACACACACAGAATAAAAGTGTTTGTTGTTTTTAAAGTACCACTTCCTCTGATAAAACACTGCAACTGAAAACACCAGTAACCTCCCGGTACACTCAAGTGTACAGGGAGGTTACAGGAGCCCCCACAATGGCATCTTCAGGTAACCTCCCTGTACACTTCTGTAACCCTCCAGTACACTAGTGTACCGGAGGGTTACCGGAGTCTACCAGTGGGTTAATGGAAATTTGGGACCCAAACCAGTCTTCCAATTTACTTCTACTTACGATAGGAATTGATACTTTTTTCAGGAAAATGACTTCTCAGTAAGTCTTAGAATCGATATCAATCTAAGTAGTGGCTATAACTGCATTACTTAGTAGCTAAAAAAAATTTTACCGGTAGCATACTGTAAGTGTACAGGTGAGTTACCGGAAGTGTACGGGAGGGTTACCGGAGTGTAGGGGGGAGATACTGGAAGTATACGGGAGGGTTACTGGAGCATACCGGAGGGCTACGCGGAGGTACGGGAGGGCTACCGGAGCATATGGGAGGGCTACCAGGTCTGATATACTGTTGGAGTAGTAATATTGAGCGGAGTATGTGCAATTTATCTTAACTAATAAAATTAAACATACTACATCATATAAATTCTCGGCCCGCCCCTCACATCGCCCACCACCCCGAGCCCACCAAAATGCCACACGTGTCACAATTTCAACCCCAAGCTAAAAACGATACTCTGGACCATCTGCACCAAGGTAGAAGGAAATTAAATATTTAATTGAAAATTAGATGTAGGCAAAATAATTGCATAATAGGTTGAGTTCATTATAACTCACCTTAAAAATTGACACACCGCTGCCAATTGTTGTTGGCTACAATGAGGTGCCAGGTGGGATGCCAAACTCAGTCTGTGGGCTGAGTTTTGGCCAATCCCGTGCTTGGCCTGAAAGTAATTTAATTTAAAATTAGATGTAGTCAAAACAAGTGTAAAAAGGATTGAATTTGCAATGACTCACCTTCAAAGTATATCCACCACTGCCAATTGATGTTAGCTACACGGCGGTGCCAGGCAGGATGCCTAACTCAGTGTGTGGGCTGAGTTTCGACCATTCCCGTGGTAGGACTGTAAATATTTAATTGAAAAAAAATGATGTGTTGTGAGTATATTGCTTGAAAACAGGACAAGTTAGTAATTACTCACCTTCACAATATACCCGCTGCTGCTAATTGTTGTTGGTTTCTCATTGGTGCCAGGTGGGATGCCAAACTCAGTCTGTGGGTTGAGTTTTTGTTGTTCCTGTTGTAGGCCTGTTAATATTTAATTGAAAAAAAGTATCTGTGCTGAGTAAATTGTTAGAAAACAGGGCAAGTTCATAATTACTCACCTTCACAATATACCGACTGCTTCTAATTGTTGTTGGCTTTGCAGCGGTGCAAGGTGGGATGCCAAACTCAGTATGGGGACTGAGTTTCAGCCTTTCCTGTGGTAGGCCTGTAAATATTTAATTGAAAAAAATGGATGAGTTGTTTGTAAATTAATAGAAACTAGGGCGAGTTCATTAGCTTTCACCTTAAAAACCGACTGTCCGCTGCCAATTATTATTGGCTACACTGTGGTGCCAGGCGGGATGCCAAACTCAGTCTGAGGGCGGAGTTTCGGCTGCCCCCCCCAGTATTGATGTGTTGTGAGTGTATTGTTTGAAAACAGGGCGAGTTTAGAAGAACTTACCCTCATTTTTCACCCGCCCCTCCCACTTGATGTTGTCTAGATGGCAGTGCCAGGTGGGAAGCCAAACTCAGTCTGTGGGCTGAGTTTCGGCCATTCCTGTGGTGGGCCTGTAAAAAGTTTAATTGAAAAAAATGATGTGTGGTGAGCAATAAAACTGTAGAAAAGGGCGAGCTGATAAGAAATCACCTTAAAAATTGACCCACTGCTGCCAATTGTTGTTGGCTACATGGCGGTTCCATTCGGGATGCCAAACTCAGTCTGTGGGCTGAGTTTTGGCTGTTCCGGTGGTGGGGCCTGTAAATATTTAATTGAAAAAAATGATGTGTGCTGAGTTGAATAATTGAAAACAGGGCGAGTTTAGAAGAATTTATTTTCATATTGCACCCGCCTCTGCCAATTGTTGTTTGCTACATGGCAGTTCCAAGCGGGACATCAAACTCAGTCTGTGTGCTGAGCTTCGGCCGCTCCCATGATGGGATGGCGGGGTATCAATGTCATTGAAAATATTGGGCGTGAAGAGATAGAAGTGTGAGAGAAGTGAGAGTGCGCCCTCCCTACAGTTGCTGCTGGTTCAAGCACCTGTGTTGTAGCACCGTACCGGTCAACAGAGTGAGGTAAGGCAATACAAAAGAATAAGTATCAATTATGTAGCCACACGGTAAGAAATTTTAGCCCAAACGTGTTTGTGTTATTCTTGTGTTCAGATTTTTATGATGCAGTCACTTCTGATAGTAATTACTTCCTAGGCATAGACAGTGAATAAGACATACATCTGGAACGGGAATTCTCTAAATTTGTACTTAATTCCCATTTGGACACCTAGCCAGTGTGCTCTACTTGTGGGACAGGAATTCTCATCATTCATATTTAATTCCTATATGGAGGGTGTCCAAAAATGGCAGAACATATAATATAAAACCAACAGATTTGAAAATACAAAGAGGACCAATAAGCCATCACCAAAGCAATTCAACGACCAAGCATAGAATTGTCACCCAAACTAGACCCAACAGGTGATCTTCCTGTTTTTAACTCGTGATTCCCAAAATATCAGTCATGGGCCACAAGAACACTTGGAAGGTTTCTTTTGCTTCAAAGCTTAGTGTGATAAATGTAACTATGGCTTATACAATGTATAAAAAACCGGTAACTCACCCGTACACTCTTGAAACTTCCGGTAACCTCCCTGTACACTCTGACTTTTTGAGAATGTATCGGAAGGTTACCGGTGTTTTTCATTTGCAGTGAAAATAAGCATCTGTTTGTGTTGATGATGACTGGTAAGGATGGTGAAAACAACTTTGTGAACACAGGTTGATGGTACACCAAATGAGGGAATGTATGTTAATGTCAATGTAGGATCCCGTTTTGAAAACCATCCATTATCGATATTGGATGATCCAGCATCGATACTGGGACGCGGTTCCAGTATTGATGGAGGGCCCATTACCTGCCCCTTCTTTCAATATCGGGATGCCAATTCTGATTCTGGACGCCCAGTATCTATACTGGGATTTTTTGCAGCGTAGCCCATTTTGATAATATTCCCATATTGATAATTTCAGCACTTTAGAACGGCCCTTGCCATTCCAGTATCGATAATGGAGACATCAGTATGCGGTTGTCAATTATTAGATCAATATTGGACGCCCAGTATCGATGCTGGGTGCACCCAATATGTTGTGTTGCCAAAAAAGAACATGCCCTACCCATTCACAAACGTCACAAGATCGTGATCCCCATATTGAAAATGCCCTACTTTTACGGGCCCCGCCATCAATACTGGAACCGCGCATCCCAGTATCGATGCTGGATCGTCCATTATTGATAATGGGCGGTTTTCAAAACGGGATCCAACATCAATGTCAAGCAATAAGGGTTGGTCTAAGACCTGGGTATAAGTCAGAATTGACTTTGGCCCATTGACGGGACTTTTACCCATTAAGGCGGCCATATACTATTCCTAGGTGATTTTGTACATGTTTTGACAAAAAATCTTGGATGCGAAGCATCAGATAGTGTTCCCATGGCTTACGTTAAGTCACAATAAAAAAATTTTCCTGCACAAATGTGCATGATGTGCCATCATCCTAGCATGATCCAACAATTTTCACAATGTTTGCTATCTGACATGGACATCAGCGTAGAAAACATGCCAATTCTACACTTTGGACTTTGATCCACTATTTCAATTTAGCCCACTAACTGAAGCAAATTTTAGGTGGTGATCGTGACAAGCCGAGGACGTGTAGAGCTGGACTTAAGCTCTCAAGATAGTCTCAAAGGGTTTTGCATTCTTGAACGGGTCTCAGGGGTTGGATATTGAGGCAACTCTAGTGGCCAAAGATATCTGACATATTGTGGGCCAAAGTCAATTCTGACTTGTACCAAAATGGACCGCCAATCCAATTGTTCAAAGTAGTTAAGTACTGAGACAGAAATATTTGCCAGCCACCAGTTCTTCTTCTGGGTAGTTGGGTATCAAAAGTATGGTTAAACACACACAAATATTTTGGCGGGAAACTTATGTAAAGATTTTTTCAAAATCTTAGTCGTATTGGAAACTGAGCCCCCTTTCTCCTCCTCCTCCTCCTCCTCCTCCTCCTCCTCCTCCTCCTCCTCCTCCTCCTCCTCCTCCTCCTCCTCCTCCTCCTCCTCCTCCTCCTCCTCCTCCTCCTCCTCCTCCTCCTCCTCCTCCTCCTCCTCCTCCTCCTCCTCCTCCTCCTCCTCCTCCTCCTTCAGTGAGACAGTTTTTCACTTTTCGCCATAAGAGGTACTTCTACTATAAGCTCAAGTCAACCTACCTGTAATAATTAATTTTTACAAGTGACATACATGATTAGTCATCATGTTTTGATCCGTGTTTACCTTTAAAAATAATATCTTATTTAAAAAATGGGTGTGACTGCGTGCGAGGTGCACATGCTCATTTACAACTAATCATTGACAAGCCACATTATTTTAAACTACTACGTCCTCTGCTTCTACAAATTGCATTGCTACAAAAAATCTTGCAGCGGCTGCTAGTAATAATTTTTTATCTTTTTCTGGGTATTGCACTGACCAGTTGCCAAACTGCCCCCCCCCCATGGTAGTCGGGTACCTAAAAATTGGTCACAACACAAGCAAGTTAGAGAGAAAGTTGACTGACCAGCCGGCAAAATATCCTTCACAGTACTTGGGTACACTACCAACATGCTGGTCAAGCTGACGTCACCCCTCCTACTATTGCTCCCAAGTCTATAATAATGCCAAAAGAGAACAATATCATGAGAGAACAACATAGCACCAGATTTTTCCTTCTATCGGCCTTCTGTCTTCTTTTGCCCAGAGTTATCTGCTGCCTTGGTCTTCAATCTATGTGCTTGTTGACCTAGTGATGAAGACGAACATTCCTGATGGTCAACCAAATGACAACACAAACATATTGCCAGCAGAGACAGTGCAGCAAAACCCTTGATGCACCATGAATTCTCTGGACTATCTGGACAATGGAGAAAGAACTGCTAGCTGGTTTACATATTGAGTGTGGAAGGTGAATTAAGTAATTCATTTTAATTCGATTTGAAGCTTGTCCATGTCAGAACAAAAATCCCTTCTTCATCAGGAGTCAGTCATCATGGATTCAAACCTATTATCAAACTTTTGGCAAGCATTCAGAAAGATACAGTTTCTAATTTTCACTGTCAATGAGGATATGAACAAGCGTACTAATTTTCTATTTACTCTGTTGACGAATACAAAAAAAAACATTGCAAAACAAAATGGCAAGATATTGCCCATGGGGTATAATCAGACTTCTCTGTTAGATGACCCACGTTTGGCGGAACAGCTCTTTGCTCACAGTTGCCCACATTCTCCGTCACGTGTGATAATTGATTGGCATGGCTTTCCATTGGGTAGGTTTCAAGGAAAAAGACCGTTTTGTAAATATAGGCAAACAGATTGGATGAATATATCCTCTACAGAAATTGCCAAATCAAGAGCAGCCCTATGAATTATCCTTTCAATAGCTTCATTCGAGCCAGTGCTTGTACTCTGATAGTACCTAGTTCAGTACTCTGATAGTACCTAGTCCGGCACTACTTAGTATCCTCTACCTATATACTCCCTGGAGGATGAGTTCAAAAATCCAAATCCATTGCTCCCTCCTCATTTTTGTCCCCATAAACGGGGTACAGGAGGACCCAATAATGAGTACCATTATAATCTGGGTGAATGACCCAGACTTCTATTGTCAATTGTCAATTGTCAATCGTCTAGGTTGGTTTGTGGTCTAGATTCCGATCGTTATTCGGGTGAGTGACCAGATATACATAATTATTAATTAAGTCAAACATCGATAAATTGAACAGTGATTCATGGTAATGTATAATAAGTTGTGTGTTATATTTGGTTGTGACATATGAGTGCTACAAAACGTATTTAACAAATTGCTTATTGTTTAAGTCAAAGGGTGGTTGAGAGCTAGTGAAGGCTAATATTTCAGTTTTGCATTACATTGTGTCTTCTTTGAAGAAGGGTTCTCTCCGCACGTTCAGCTCTTTTCATGAACTGAACTAATTCTTCTGTTGGTTTAGGCTGTGACTTTCTCGGGTCCGATTCGAATCGGCCAATCGGAATCCATGACAGAATTTTTGAAATTTTCGTATTGCCCCCTCTCTTGCCTTTGTGGGGCTGTCGTACTGGCCATTCCAATCCAATTGACCAATGGGTCAATGGAGTCATTCCCGCCAAGTCATTTTTTCCCCGCCAAGTCTTTTTATCCACCCAGCACTGCCCATCAAGACTGTCTCCCATACAAATATCATGCAATATTCATCACCTGCCGCGGTGAAGAGACACACTCTGCATAAAACAAGATGCTGTTCACGACCGCCGTGCACGTTCTCGTATCAAGCATTCTGGGTGGTGCTAAACCCCTTGGCGTGAGCACGGCTGCAGCGGGATGCTCGTCCCAGAAAAAGAAGCGCAAATCCTCTGACATAGAGATTGCGCAGTCGCAGGAGAGTTGACGACAAAGCCCACGGCTCCACCCATCCACCAGACGAAGCCCCAGACGTCTCGCAAACCCCCCTCAAACATCGCCCGAGATGACTCCCGTGATTTTAGACAGGCAGCTGTCTAGAGTTTCTGCTTCTCAACCTGACTCCCCAGATCTCCTCGACGCTTCACAGGAGAGCGTTGTCCCTGGGACAGAGATGCCTCCACTGCCTTCTGTTGCTGCCCGTCGTGCCCAAGAGAGTTCGGAGTATGAGGAGGATGATGACGATGACAGCAATTCCTCCTCTGAGTATACCCCCACTGCAGGGAAAACTCCCACCAAAACAACAGGCCTGGAAGATGAGTCCAATTCTGAATTAGACATTGAGATGGGACAAACCACCGAGTCTCCATATGGTACGGACTACTGCTTCAGTCAGTTTGGATGTGAGTATGACATGGCAGCAGAGGAGTATTCGTTTCATGATCGTGTGATGCATCATCTTGGAGGCCGGAGGATCGATGTCAATAATCGATTGGCTGTTGAATTCGCTTGCATTATTGAAACCAGAACCATCGTGACAGACAAGCACACGATGGAAAGCAAGGAGATAGATGTGCACTTCGAAGAAGAGTACGTTCGAGTTATTGACGGGTTCAAGACAGAAGACTTTCAAGAAAGAGCCCTGCAACATACTATGCGCAAGTTGTACAGGGCCAACAAGCCCCTCCAAGGTCACTGACTAAAGAAGAAATTTCGGGAGATACGTGCCGAAATACGTGCCGACTGGATCCCACTCCTCCCGCTTAACATCAGTCAACTTGCCAGTGGGAGCCAGCTAAGAGATGCATACAAGGCACTCATCGTAAAGCTGTACCAGGAAAATAATGTGAGTCGGTATTCATTGTGATTTGAGTTTTTCATTTTTCTATTTGGTCTCAATTGTGATTGAGTTTTTCTTTCACATTAAAGCCAGATGTATCTGTTGCTCAGATGATGCTGATGTCTATTCAGCCATTCCATCAGATTGGTGGCTCTCGCCGGATAGCAAGGCACGATTGATGCTGGCATGTATGGTGCATAGGAAAAACAAGGAAATAGCACCATTGTGCACTGGCCACAAACGTGAACAGACAAGAGAGACCCAGCGACAGGCTAAGGAAGCCAGACTTACGCAACAATGCGAAGAAGAGAGAGATGAGCGGGCAAATAGGATCCTAAATGACCCAAGAATGCAGATGCAGCAACGATTGCAAGAGGATGTGGCAAGGATGGCCATCATTGAAAAGGACATTGAAGCAACTGCAAAGAAAGCGAGCTACGACAACAAGATGATTGAAATATATTTCAAAACACATGCAAACTTGGTGGCGAGATATGGTCAGGAGTGGTTAGATAACAAAATTGCCGAGACGGTGGCCATGTTACCAGATGGTAATAAATCATTATTGGAACAGAGAAAGAGTGCGGAGAGTGTTGATGAGGAGGCATCAGACCACGATTAGTAGATCACATTGATAATAATATCGTATGTTAACCAAAGACAACAAACTATAGAAGTGTATGACAGATTATTATTTTAATAATTATAATTACAATAATTATTATGGTAATTATAATTACAATTACAATCTAGGTAACGTAATGACATAATCTTAAAATAATTGTTATTTGCCCATGTCATACCATATTTACTACAATTAATGATGTAACAATTTCCAAATAATTTTCAATTCAATCGTCGTCGTTTGAGTTCGCGAGATACATATTCGACATGCTCAGACAATGCATGGCGCCGCTTCGCCCAAAGATTCGCTTGCACCTTATCATCATGTGTTGCAATACGTGGCGAAATCCCATCATTTGGAACAGAGAGCCAAATTGCGTCAGTACCAATGGGACACCCACGCCCCACAGGGATCCTATTGTCGCGTGTTTCCATCTCAGTCGACATCATGTTATGCAGAATACAACATGACAAGAACACTCTCTCCACAACGATAATGTTGTCAAAACGAATGCCAAATTCAAGCGCTTTCCATCTCTTTTTCAAAATGCCAAAAGTGCATTCGACATCTTTCCTAACACTCTCTAACGCAGTGCTAAAGTAACCCTTCAGTGAACCCGCCCAGAATGTTTGAAGGGACTAACCAACACGGGCCATCTCAAGTAGCCTCCATCGCAAATGAATTACACACCTTGAGAAGTCTTCTTATTTCCATGCAAGTCATAATGCTGCCATGCAACATCCTTGTACCACCCCTTCTTGATTTTACTTACCGTTGGATCAAGCTTTACAATGTGCTGGTCATTGCGAGTCCCATATTGAATAGGAGAGATTCCAAGGATGTCTCGATTGTGGCCGGTCACTACTTGAAGGCCAGAGTAGGGAACCCCTCCTTTCCCAGACAGCGGTTATAATCACCCGCGGGACAGTTGCTCCATTTCAGATGAACCACATCTATGGACCCACCGCAACCGGGCAGTTTCTTGTAGGTGTATTGCTCCATGATGGGTTTAAGGTTTTCCAGCGAATCAGGGTAACAAATGAACTCGTCTTTTGAAGAAGCCAATCGAGTGATGAATTTATGAAAAAAGAGGCGGTGGTCTTCAGCAGACAATTCAGTGCTGCAAGTGAGCTGTCTGAATGGGGTATGATTGCCCAATACATTCAGAGCTCCCAGGATTCTGACTTGAGTTTTGATATAGAAAACATCACGATCAAAATCACGCCTCGAAGGGACACACCATTCTCTCTCAATGAACATTTCGGTGAGCTCTTCCACTTTCTCCAGGGTGAGCCTGAAGTAACTCCTAAAATCGGAATACCGATCACGGCTGGAAAGACGAAGAGTGCGTGCACGCACGTCGGGATGAAGAAACTTCCTGTACCAATTAGATTTTAGTACATTGCCAAACTTGTAGCCAAATTCATTAGGCTCTTGGTGGCGTACATACACGACACCCTCTTCAGAGATTGGCTCATTTGTATCATTTTGCAGGAGCGAATTTTCAGGAGCACCTGGGAGCTGGAAGGACGAGAATACCAAAACGTCACGGAGTAGTGCTGGCGCGATCTGCAGGAGTGCCTGTCTCCTGAAAGCAGCAAAGATTTCTGAGGAGTCCTGTTTCAAGGAAAACGCCTCCTCGACATCACGCAAATATTTCTGAACCAAAACTGCTCAGCGGCAACAACGATATTGGTGAATTTATCCATGATTCGCGGTGGTGGTGATGGGCGATGGTGCTGTGATGGACCGCAAACGTGGATTTGTGCGTAAAAATTACACACAAAATCTCAATTGGTCAAATGGATTGGGCCAAAAAAACGAGGTCCAATAGGAGACTCTATTGGATTATTGAACTCGTGACTAATCCGTTTGGTCAATCCAAAAGGGGGTACCAATGTGATTGGACACGTTTGTTGGGCCTCACAAAGTCGCCGATTCGGGTTTTCGATCGACCAATACGGTTCGTGGGACTCACTCTGATCGGATCGGATTGGTCATTGGGCCTACAAAGTCACAGCCTTGAATGACTGTTCGATGTCGTTTGGATGGAATAAGAACAATCCTTTGTGAGTTCTTAGTCTCAAGAACTACGTATTCCCAGTTTTGGAAGCAAATGTTGTGTTTTTATTTTGGCCACGATAACAATGACTATATCTTTGGATCTCCCTTGTAACTTGTGTCCTGTTGATGCAGTGTTTATGTTAACAGGGAACATTATCATGTGATATCTGAATTTTTCTTTTATGTCACATAGGTGAATTGGTGCGACACTGATAGACACTTCATGTTGTTTGAGTGGAATTTTGAACTGTCTCTGTTTCCAATTGAAGTGGAGAAGACGCTTTAGTGTGATAATCCGATCTCGGTTTGTGTGTGGATTTTTGTCAAGGTCTTCAATTTAGTGTTTCAACTTTGTAATTTCATCTAAGTCATCGGCAAGTTTGCCTGTTAAACATTTGACGTCCCGTATATTTACACTCCAGACTTTTTTCCGTACATTTCACGCAATCGATTTTAACAGAAACGAGAGTGCAAACAGTTCCATTCCCCTGTGGTGGCTTTTCTTCCATTTTTTTGTTTGACATCACACATATCAGGTTGATTCCAGTGTATAGACACAAAGGTGCGGGTCCATGTGTTTATGCAAACCATACTTAATATTGTCGTCTCCACACGTAGTTAGTATGCAATGGTGGAGGGTATTAGTTACTTTCAAAGTGGCCGTTTTTTTTAATGTTTGGAAATCGCTCTTGATGACTATAGCATGGTCAGGTGGAAGCTCGTTGCCCGAAGCAGTTGGGTGAGTGAAGGACATGTTGCTTAAAAATTCCTGCCAAAATTGTGTTCCGCGCCTTATTTGTTGGACATGCATAACTCCAATCGATATTTGATGAGATACTTTTTGGGATTCCAACATCTGTTCTGGTGACAACTTGTTTGTTAATGGTGTTGCGATCCTTGTGTGTGAGTTCCCCTCTCCAAAAATGTTGAAGCAGTTTACCGAATTTTAGATCATCTTTGAAGCAATGTTTGTGGTCGAGAATAATTATTCTTTTTCATTAGTTATTCAGATAATTATAACTTAGAAACCCTGCTTACTTCTTAACAATTCCACATAGCTACCGATTGTAACAAGGTTGATTGTTGGGGGTGGGCCTATTTTAAACTCTCAGCTTTCCTCGAGAGTGGGCCTATTTTAAACTCTCAGCTTTCCTCGAGAGTGGGCCTAATTTATACTCTCAGCTTTCCTCGAGAGTGGGCATATTTTATACTCTCAGCTTTCCTCAAGAGTGGGCCTATTTTATACTCTCAGCTTTCCTCGAGAGTGGGCTTAGTTTATACTCCAAGCTGCCAAGAGAGTTTTGGTAACGACGAAGGGGAAGGTAGGTTTGGAGGGAGAAGATGCTGTTGTTGGAGGCTTGAATGAGAAAATTAATCTGCTGAAGATTTGGAAGATGTCAAGTGAATTTTAAGATCTCGTTTTGCCGAAAGAGTCAACACCCACGAAGGATGAAGGTACCACAGTTGACACGACCACGATCCAATTTCACGAGAACACTACCATGTGGAAGGGACGTCTTGCAAAAATTAAGATCTTGTTTTGCCGAAAGAGTCAACACCCACGAAGGATGAAGTTACCACAGTCGACACGACCACGATCCAATTTCACGAGAACATCACTGACCATCCAGAATAATTGCGGTAGATGAAGATGGTGTGCTGAAGACCAGGTGGTGGCACAACTGCTGAAGATTGGAAGATGTCCAGCGAAAAGTAGATCTTGAAATAGAAAATTAATCTGCTGAAGATTTGGAAGATGTCAAGTGAATTTTAAGATCTCGTTTTGCCGAAAGAGTCAACACCCACGAAGGATGAAGGTACCACAGTCGACACGACCACGATCCAATTTCACGAGAACACTACCATGTGGAAGGGACGTCTCGCAAAAATTAAGATCTCGTTTTGCCGAAAGAGTCAACACCCACGAAGGATGAAGGTACCACAGTCGACACGACCACGATCCAATTTCACGAGAACACAACCACGTTGAAGGGATGTCTGGCATAGATGGATAATAGCTGCTGAAGATTGAAAAATGTCCAGCAAAAAGGTAGATCTTTGATGAAGAAAGATAGTGTCCCGAAGATTGGAAGATGTCCTGCATTGAAAATAGTTAAGGAGAGAGGCTGAGTGGATTAGTAAAAGTGTGGGACTTGTTTTCTCTTTTCCTAATCAAACAAAATGACAAACTACCAAAGAAATCATAGATTGTTGGAGGTGCTGTGGTTCTGGGGGCAAGTTTGAGGAAGGTGCATTAAAGGCATTGTGACAACATGAGGTGCATTGTTCGAGATGTCATGCAAGGCGTGAGGAGACTTTGTTAGAGGAGATGCTGTTGTTTATTGGAGGTCATGCCATATAAGTGAGGAAGAAGGAGGAGACAAACGTTGATTGCATATTGATTCGCTTAGCTTGCTCACAATCCACGCCAACTTATCTGTCAAGGGAGTGAGATCTGCACTCTTTGATGGCTTCTGTCTCTGCGAATAATAATGTTTGTGACATGACTCTCCAAGATAATTTGCAAATGGCTGATGCAGGAGATGTAAAAAATCATCAATCATGTTGACAGCACACAGACTCAAGCTCATACCACATATTTTTACCAATCAGACCACCCTTCAAAAACATTGTATGATTTTCCCTTTCCTCCTCAACTCTTACATAAAACCCTACAAAGTAACAACTACTTGCCACCTTCTAACTCATCCACAGAATTGACAATTTATTTTTTAATTAGTTCCTCCTGAGAGTTGGGATGAAAAAAATGTTAGATCATCATTACCACAGGATTTGCAAAAAGAACCAAGCTGAACACAGGCTTACATTACTTTGCTCTTTTCACCGGCCCTACCACATATTTTCAGATCATTTGCAAATGACTGATGCAGGAGATGTAAAAATCATCAATCGTGTTGACAGCACACAGACTCAAGCTCATACCACATATTGTTACCAATCAGACCACCCTTCAAAAACATTGTATGATTTTCCCTTTCCTCCTCATCTCTTACACAAAGCCATATGAAGTAACAACTACTTGCCACCTTCTAACTCATCCACAGAATTGACAATTTATTTTTTAATTAGTTCCTCCTGAGAGTTGAGATGAAAAAATTTTAGATCATCATTACCACAGGATTGTCGAAAAGAACCAAGCTGAACATAGGCTTACATTACTTCTCTCTTTTCACCGGCCCTACCACATATTTTCATCAATCAGACCACCCTGCAAAAACCAATGCATGATTTTAAACTCCTGTCCCTCTCTCACACACAAAGTCGCTTGAAGTAACAACTATTCGAAACTGAGCAACATATTTGACAATTCAATTGTCTAAACTCATATTTAAAAAGTAATAGTCTCATATCAAAACAATGTCTCAGAAGATCACATAAAAACCTACAATATCCAAATGTGCTGGATTAATAAAGGGTTGGGATTAGGGTTAGTGTTAGGGACAAAACAATGTATCAGAAAATCAGATGAAAACTTACCATATTAGTTAGATTGATGGGTGTGCAAAAGACGAATTTGCGTCAAAAGTCTATCCACACTTCACAGCCAGGTGAAACAACAATCCACAAAATGTACAAAAATCACATCTAAAAGGTCTGAGGAGCTGGGAGCAAGGGAGCAGTGTCGATGAGCCTGCCAATCTTATTGGGTTGCTCCTAAAACAAAATAAATGTGACCTATAGTTACAATCAAAATAGGGCAAAACTTTGTCTGTGGTCTTTGAGATCAAAGATCTCCCATTTGATGAAAACAAACAATTTAATTGAAAAAATTATGAGCAAAAGACTTCAACATCATCAAATTGCATTGCTGCTCTGTAGGAATGAAACAAAATGAGTCGCAGCTACAGTGACGCAATAACAACAAACAACATTCCTCGGACTTCAATACCACAGATTACACAAAATAGGAGAACAGAAATTAAATTGAAAAATGGTGAGTTAAAAGAGGTGCAAAGTCATCAAAATAAGGTGCTTTCTCACCATTCTTTTTGCCTTGCTGCAATGTTTGAACTCACACAAGCGCATGGAGGCAACAACAGGGCAAAATGCGGTCTGTGGCCTTCACTGCCACAGATTGTGTGTAGGACATCAAAAGAGCAATTTAATTGAAAAAAATGGTGAATGAAGAATTAAGACATACATCAAAACACGATTTTTTCTCACCTTTCTTTTTGTGCTGCCATCCTCCCAAAATGAACACGAGTGGGTAGCAGTAATGGTGGCTCAAAAGATGGTCTGTGGGCTTCACTGTCACAGATCAGGTGTAAGAATTATAAGCACCAACGTAGAGCAAACAATAAATTGAAAATTGTTAAACACTCGTGATATGAAGAGCAAAAACAAACAAAACCAAATACAGTCTCACCTTGTGCGTGGGATTTGACGACAGAGAATGATGTTGGCTAGTGATGAATGGTGGGGGCGTTGCCTAAATCAATCTGTGTGCAAAGTTTCCCATTGTTGAGTGGGGAGACATGCAGAACAAATATTTAATTGAAAAACTGGTGAGTTAAAAAAACTGAAACATCATCAAACCATGATGATTTCTCACCATTCTTTTTGTGCTGCCACTCTGATGAACTAAACGTGAGTGGGTGGCGGCAATGGTGGCGCAAAAGACGGTCTATGGGCTTCAATACCAAAGATTGCACATACTAATTAAAAGGAGTGATTTAATTGAAAAATGGTGAGCAAAAAAACTGCTACATCATCAAAAGATGATCTTTTCTCACCATTCTTTTTGCTTTGCCGCTCTGGTTGAATGATCCCGAGTGGGTGATGGCAACGACTGTGCAAAAAACGGTCTGTGGGCTTCAATTCCACAGATCGCGCGTAAGAATAAAAAGCAGCAAATTAATAGAAAAAATGGTGAGTAAAAAAACTGCTACATCATCAAAAGATGATCTTTTCTCACCGTTCTTTTTGCTTTGCCGCTCTGGTTGAATGATCGCGAGTGGGTGACGGCGACGGATGTGCAAAAAACGGTCTGTGGGCTTCAATTCCACGGATCGCGCGTAAGAACAAAAAGCAGCAATTTAATTGAAAAACTGGTGAGTTAAAAAAACTGAAACATCATCAAAAGATGATCTTTTCTCACCATTCATTTTGCTTTGCCGCTCTGGTTGAATGATCGCGAGTGGGTGACGGCGACGGCTGTGCAAAAAACGGTCTGTGGGCTTCAATTCCACAGATCGCGTAAGAATAAAAAGCAGCAATTTAATTGAAAAAATGGTGAGTAAAAACTGCTACATCATCAAAAGATGATCTTTTCTCACCATTCTTTTTGCTTTGCCGCTCTGGTTGAATGATCGCGAGTGGGTGACGGCGACGGCTTTGCAAAAAACAGTCTGTGGGCTTCAATTCCACAGATGCGCGTAAGAACAAAAAGCAGCAATTTAATTGAAAAAATGGTGAGTAAAAAAACTGTGAAATCATCAAAACTAGATGTTTTCTCACCATTCTTTTGCATTGCCGCTCTGCTGTTATGAACGCGAGTGGGTGACGGCGATGGCTGTGCAAAGATCGCGCGTACGAATAAAAAGGAGCGATTTAATTGAAAAAATGGCGTGTAAAAAAACTGTAAAATCATCAAAACTAGATGTTTTCTCACCGTTCTTTTTGCTTTGCCGCTCTGCTGGAATGAACGCGAGCAGGTGGCAGCAACAGGGGAGCAAAAGACGGTCTGTGGGCTTCAGTGTGATTGACCGCGGTGGATCCAAAATGTAACAATTTAATTGAAAAAGTTGAGCATATATGTTGTGTATTGTAAGCATTTGCAATAAAGACAAGAATGTCATGGGTATTTCCCGCCCATATTTATTGTGTGAAGTGCGAAGTGCGTGATTGCCCGGTGAGGGCCAGACTACATAGGGTGGGGAACTCCACAAATGTTAGCCTGCACAAAAAATTCTGCCTCTAGGTGTCCATATTATTTAGATGAAAGAATCTTGTTTTAGTACCTCATGTTAGTAAAATTGTAAGTGGGCAAGCGAGAGATAAATTTTTGCTAACATGTAAGTAAAAAATGAGAAAGAATCACCTACTCCTCCCAAGGAGCGTGACCGTTGAGTGCTGTTAGCTAATCTGTAAATATTTTTTTTGCTAACCATTTTGCTAACAGAAACTTGCATCTTGCTAACAATTCGTTTGCAGTGCATTCTTTGTACTGCCATAATCTCACATCTGGTTTCATTAGTTGGTTCTCCAAAAATGAGATTTCATCAATAGCACAAACACGGACACTACTCCATTCCAACTGCTGTACTTCTGTTACTGTTGTCGTGAACATTCCTGATGCCTTCACTATGTTTCTACCTCCAAATGCAAAAGCAGCGGAACCAGTATAAGCAGTGTAGAAGAATGATGTATTGGTCCACACGATGTTGCATGCAGAACAGAATACAAAAAAGAACCCTTTAGCCGCCTTTATGGCAGTCGTCTTGCCTGCACCAGCTGGTCCTGTGAGAAAGAGAAGCATTTGATCCAAGCAAGGAGTTGTTCCCTGATGTCATCAATGAGTTCAGAATTATCCCCCATTGAAATGGAGACACCAGCCTATGTACAAACAGAAGACGTTGGGTTGTGGGCTTCATTTATGAGTTCAAGCAAGAAATTGCAGCACACCATTTCATAAGTTATGCATTATTTTCATCAAGCTCTTTCCCTTCTCCTTGTGCAAGATTGAAGAAGTTTTCATCAAACCTTGCATATGAAATTGCAGAAGGGTTGCAGGCACAAGAATGAGTAACAATTAAATTGATTTGAAATAGAAAGATGAAAACTCGGATGTCCGGTCACTGACCCGAATTACGAGGTGAGATGATTTGAACGAGTAATCCTGATCGTCAACCCAGATTTGGACGAAAACACAGTTTGAGATTACAACATACCCATGAATGTCACTTAGATCTTTGTCATCTTCTGTTGTAGCCTTCTTCTTCTTTGATTTTCTGTCAGTGTCGAGTTTGTTGACAGTGTACTTTGTGACGTAATTTAGTCATTTTGGAGTATCACGTTGTAGAAGGCACTGGTTCTCAATGTTCCGTAATATTTCAAATCCCTTCTTCCTTATTTTCACATTCTCATTATGTTTGAATAGAAGAAGTTCTCTATTAAAAAGATTCCCGTAACTCCCGTCAATTTGAATGTCTCCCAAATTGCGTAATGGGTGAAACATCAACAGTGCTAATTTAGCTTAGTCCTCTCTCAGATCTGATGTATTCTCATTGCAACTCTCGTCTCTGGTGCAAAGTTTAAAGATACTACACAAATGCACTCCATTGTAATAAGTCATTGGAACAATCCAATTCTTCAATGTTGTCAATTTTGTGAATTGGGAACCAGGGTGCGTGGACAAGAATTCAAAACTGCTACTGGTTGCTGTTGATTGCCATATGTCATAATCTGAAACATCAGAGTTCTCGCCATCGTCATTTTCATTGGTATGTATGTCATTGGAGGCATTGAAACCTGCTTGTACTGCACTTTTTGATGTCAGTACCTTTTTGTAGTGCATTACCAACTCGTAGGAACACATGCCATCCAGTGATTTGGGACGGTGAATGTAATTGTCACTGCTAGAATCTGGCCAGAAGTATGTTTCACCGTCAACTTTGGTCCTTCGTACCCGTACATCCACGGGACAACCTTCAAGTGTAGCTTCCAACTGAGATACCAAGAGGTGACTGAAGTCATGCAAAAATGTGAATCTTGTGCCATTTGAGACACAATAAGGTGAGCCAATGTTGCACTGACAACATGTCTAGAAGTAGCAGCCCTCATTCCCGATAGTAAGACACACAAATTCTTTGTGAATTCATCATTTGCGTGAAGAAGGCTCTTTTTACCAAGAATTATGTCTTCTTTGATTTGAGCAACCATCTAACGACTGTGTGAAGGATCCTTTGCACTCTTTTGATGTCTTCTTTCTGGGTAGATTTGGATCCATACAAAGTCGAGTAATACACTTGCGATACATCTCCGATTTGAACGTCCGTGTTGCAATTGAATACTTCTGAACATGCCTTGTTGTGAGTATTAATATACTCACATCCTACGTCACGTTTTGGAATTAAATGCCATAGTGACAACCAAAAAACTTCTTGATCACTCAGTCGATGCCACAGGATCAACATTTTGGGACCCAACTCTTCTGCTTCAAGCCTAGTTGATTCGTTGTAACAAAAAGGGAAAAGAAATCTACACTCACAGCCCTTTTTAAAACAATGAGATATAGAGTGGTGTTCAAATCTGTGTCATAGCATTATAGTTCGTACGTCCTTGTTGCCCCAAAAACTTTCAGATATTGAAGAACAAACGCTCTTGTGTTCTTAAGAAAATGGTACAAATAAGAATCGCAACTTTTGATACTGTGTTTAAAAAGTTCGATTGGAGACGCTACGAAATATGACAACACAAAAGACTTATTTGGAATGTCTGAAACAAAATATCAACAATGGGGTACACTTACCGGAGAGTCTGTCATAACGCAACCTAACCCATATTGCTTCATTTTGTAGCGTATTGTTGATTCCACTAAATCTACCGGCAAGAAATCCTTGTGGCACGTTCAACATCTCACCAGCTTTCCATTGTTGTTATAGCACAAAGATTTGTGTCTTGCATCACAAAAAATTGAATGCCTTTTTCCTCAAAGGTGAGATGCAAGGTTTCAACGACGCTGTCTTTAACGTTTTCTCGCAATGGTTCTTTGTGAAGAAAGTTGTCAGGTAAGTTATTGACCGCATATGGTGTTGTTTCACAATGGACGCCATCTGATTCAATTTCTTGGATTGCTTCTTCCCTCAGAAAGACGCCCTGTGAATCATTGACCGGACCGTGTGTTGTGACATTGTGGACATCTTCAGGTTGTATGTAGTAATCTGGGTGAATCACCTGGATACCGACAACGTTGTCGGTTATCAGAATGTTTTGACAAATTCCGTAGTTCATGTCATCTTTAGCGTTAGTGTTGCTCACTTCTATGATAGAGTCGTAATTTGGGCAAACAACCCGATTACCGACGGTGGATGAGCATGACATTTCCTTGGTTGAATCAATGTTGGAACTATGTTGTTTGAGGTTACCATCACAGTTTGTTGATTGTGTGCAAGAATTACACACTCCTTGTGGTGCTGTTGGACAAATAGAATTGCAGCAGTTGTGTGCGAAGAGTAAAGGCTTTGAATAGGTTACTGTCATGACTTCATCTACGTGTTGATAAAACGCTTCCCTTGAATTGTTCGGTGTCTTTTCGTCAGTGCCCCATTAATCCTCACGAACCTCTTGAGATAAATCTTCAGCCCATACCTGCCAGTGGGAGTGAAGTGTTTTCCTTTCTTGTTTTTCGTGAGCTGGTGCAAATGCCAACACTCTTCCAAAAATACCTTTTTCCCTTGCCTGTTGTTTCTTTGGGTCCCAATGCAGCATGCAGTTTATGAAGATTTCAATGATTTGTTGGTATTCTAAGGAGCACGCTCCTGAATATCTGGTGTGGATGTGTTTTCAGAAATCACTGTCAAATTTACATTCATTGTAGCTATCAACGTTTGACAGTACATGCCGAAAAAAGTAGTCAAAAAAGGTGTAGAGAAAGTTTTCATAACGAAGTGTTCATTGTCATACCTCATTGTTTGGATCAGCATACAATCTGACACAAAAACTACATTCCTCACCTGGTGTGATTGTCAGAAACAGGCTGTTAAAACCATAGTGGTCCATTATAGTAAATTGATGTTTTCTTGCTTCTTGAGCGGCCTCAGCAGTATGAGCAAGTGTTTTACATTTAGTTGTGATAGTTTTGACAACATGTGTGACATTGTTACTTAACCGCTGTTCCGAGTTTGTTGAAGGTACTTCGAAGTCTTTCGTTCTTAGTCAGCTTAGTACTTTTCCAAAATCTTCTCAAGGATTCTGATTCCTACATGTCATTATGCCAGTTTTGTATGATAATTGTCAAGAGAATAACTGGTGAAGAACTAACACTACATCTGCTGTCATGAACTGTGGCATCGTCAAACAAAAATACCTCTGGATGCATGTCTTAAACGATATTGCAGTGGGACATTTGGATTTGCTTCCTCTGGTACCATTCGGAAATGCAAAAGGCAAGACAGCTTCTATTGGAAGTTAGTGTTCTTTTGCAAAATTGCCTCCACGGATGAAAACCGTCAGAGCAGATCTGTTCACCAGTGCACAAGCAAACCGCCTTGATGTCTTGTACACAGAAGATTCTTCTGTCGGATCTTGGGCACTTGAAAAGATACTGTGTGTCACCAAATGTTGTTTCTAAGGATGCATCAATTTCTTCTGCGGTATCATTATGTTTTCTATCCTGGATAATTTGTTGGCGACAGTGCCGATATATCGTTAGGAATGTCTTGAAACTCCTTGCAAATACTGCTTTTTTATAAACCATGTTCGTAAATCTTTGTATAGCTCAATGCCCACCGCAGTCTTTGCCATGATAGCTGCCTTTTGCTTTGGGATAGTTGTGCCGCAAATCATGACAAAAATATTGTTGACATTGTTTTAGTTGAGGTAATTCATTGCACCTGTCACACATTTCTGATCTGTTTCGAAGAACTGATAATGACCTTGAATGCATTTCTGACTTCCACGGAAATGTTGAAACACATAGCCTAACGGTCTAACTGCGGTGCCACAAGTGAAATAGTATCATGGAATGATGAATCAATTGTCCTATCTGTTGACTGATTCAAAATTGAAGTAGTGTGAGAGTCAAAAAATTGACTGTGCACTTTGTGCCGAGCTTCATTTGCTTGAGATTGGCGCAAAGTCCATCTCTCTCTGTTGATGACTCCCTATCGTGAGCAGATTCTTGGGATGACATCTTCATTTGATTTGCCCTTCTTGCATCAGTATTTTGTTTCCTGCATTCTTCAGGACTAAGAAATCGTCCCATACACAGTAGTTATTCTTGAATAACGTAATGAGGTTTCATCCAATCAAAAAAACGGGACATAACATTGACGGCAGGTCTCAAAGGAGCAGAAACAGAAATGCAGTTGAGCATGAAGTCTTCAAGAAGACTACGCCAGTACGCATTGAACTTCCTGACTTAACGTTTTGTCCTGTAGAAAAACAAATGAAATCTTCTTTCCAAATGCATCACGTTGACAGCGGAGTAGAAACATAGAGCAAAGCGAACCGGTACTACTATCGCTTGAGCAAAAAGAATGGTTAAAAGTCCCAGCTGCTGGAACCGGAATGAATCGTTATGTTTCGAATTGAAAATAAGGAGCATGAAAAAGCTGTTTCCCAGGAAATACAACGCCCAGCAATTGGCGACGATCCACTCAAACGATACAAGAACCCAAAATAGCAATAATGTCAGGAAAACACAGTATGAAACCAGCGGCTTTGTGGAGAATTGTAACTTGACAAACTTCCTCCTCTTTGACTTCAAATACTTGGCAGAGCCTGGACAAGAGTTCTTCCAGCAAACGTGAATGTTATCATGTCTGTCGTAATGATGGATAGTGTGATAACTTCTTCGAGACTTTAAAATGTCTATGACAACAAGGAAACAAATCTATTTCATGAGTTCATTGTTGTTGCACACAGAGATCAAATAACCGCGATTTGTAGTAAACTGGGTTGATGACCTGGAATACGACACAGAGATCAAATAACCATGATTTGTAGTAAACTGGGTCAATGACCTGAATTATGACGTGAAGACACTCACTCCAAGCATACCACGACAGGATATTAATCAACACAGAGACTGTAATGATCAAATACTGATAGTTTGTAACAAACTTGTAAAGCGAAGAGTATGTTTGGAGTCAAGGAAACACTGTACCATGTACCATTCACATATGAAATCCATACAAACTTTGCACAATTCAAGAGCTGGTGTAGATTACATATGGTCCAATCGAATATACATCTGAGCAGTCGTTCATGTATTACATCATCAACATTAATATGGAACCGAAATTTTGATATTTTCGACAAGAATAGATGACACAAATCGAATCGTTCCGACATTGTAAAGACTGATTTCATTCGCTTACTGAAATCTGACATTTGACAAAGAACGGACAGAGATGCTTCAACTATACAGTGTAGATCAAAGCCCCACATCGTAGTTTCATCCGTACAAGACATTGTTCGTTTGATGCAAATACACTTAATTACAGAAGCAAATAATATTGCCAACCATCCAAGGATCTTCCAACGTATGAATGAACTTAGCAATTCCCAGAGATGGTTACCTATAATATAAAAGTAGACAAGCATTGCGTCAGTAACATGAATGATTTTAATGTCCTGCTATTCAATTCCAGAAAAGCAACCAATAAGTACATAATCAATCATTGTATGCTTTCTTCTGTACTTCAGCCCATATAGGTACTTTGCATCCCGATGTTCCAGCCTATTTGAAACAGGCACGTAACTCTTTCTCATTCAAATCATCAATTGGTGTTTGCCCAAAACCCATCAAAAACAACTTGATGTCAGAATTCATCATAAACTTGTCCGAAGCAAAATTCCAATCATACTTTATTGGAGTTGTATAGAAGGCATGGTTCAACTCTTCCGTGATACACTCTTCAGCGAAAACACGGTTTCCACTTCCCTTGCTCCGAACGAGAAAGTTCAAAAAGTTCTCCACGCTCTTCCTTTCACCAAAATCGAGCAAAATTTTTCCTCTGCTGATTCCACCAATTTTATACTTGCAAAAAACCCTTCTCAAGACATCCTCAAAAATGAAACGGACCTGGTCTTTGATGGTCACTTAGTCATCATCATTGAACAGAGTGCTGGGTAGCAACACCATTTCCAAAGTCTTTCCCCTCTTGCTCTTCATTAAACTGATCAATCAAGGTCATATCCACATCTTTATACTCCATCATAAACAAAGCAGTTTATCCATGCTGACCAAACATGAAACAAGAAAATCAGACTTCATGTACCAAATACACTCAGGGAAATTAGTCATCACAGTATAGATGTTTTTGTCAATGTCCATCTTATGACAAAATAAATTAGGCACATAGACCTGAATGCACTTCTTAGCATTCTTTGGAGATGTGTACTTGGTAGTGTTTGACGTGACATCAGTATACTGACATGTTCATTGGATCAATTGCTTCGTCACCGTTGTCTGTCATATCAATGGCTTCAACCCAGTCACTATCGATCTTCTCCTTTTTGATGACAACCTCAGTGATTTTGGACGCAGCTGCCATCACAACATCAGGTACTTTTTTGACAGCACATTTGACTTTTACACCACAAACAGGTGGCTTCTTTGTTTCAGGTGTTTCCATAACCAGAGTCTTCTTAGATGATGATGGTGCATTCACTTTGCCTACTGCGACGTCTTTTATGTAAACGCTGTTCTCTTCTTTGTCGAAAAGTGAGTTCAAGAGACCCACAAATTCATCGGCAACTTCCACACAAGCTTTCATTTGCTTCAAAGGCTTGAATACCTCATTTTGAGACATTCCATGAATGTTCACTGCGAATTTGAAAAATCACCATTTTTGCATTGACAATCTCAAGATACTGCAAAAGAAAAGAGACTAGATCTTCATAGCTCATTGACCACCACTTAGCTGCAGGTTCTTGTGGGAACACTTTTTTGCAGTCTGCAACACAGATTGACAGTCAAGCCAACCTTCAAACGATGTTATTAATTTCTCTTCAACACCTTCCGCTTCTGCTGCCACCATATCCTTAAAATTAATCTTTGCCAAACTCATACTGCCAGGTGACCCAAGAGTAGATCTGGAAACAGTTGACGCAACTGTTGATGCAGTAGATACTGCTATATCAGCGTTATTGTTTGTTTTCAATGGTGTTGCAGCAGTAGGGACAACTTCCTTTGTCGGTGTGGATTTCTTACGAGCACCTTGCCTAGCAGTGGCTGAGGACGATGCAATAGAACATTCATCAGTCACACACTTTAAGTCATAAGTCAGGTCATTCACCAGGATTACTACATTGCATGATATAGTGTATGCCTTAAAACAGGATTACTTATGACATTGACTAATCAGTCATTATTTGGGTGAGTGACCTGTGACCTGATTTACGACTTAAACCGTCACACTGTACAATGCAACAATTATCACTGACAGAATGTTTTCCAAGACATCACAACTTCTAGACTAAAGTAGCCAATACAAATAAACAATTAGATGAAATTTTTTCGAGCAGTTAAGTATTTCTGTCCCAACAACCATCCTCCATACAAGAAATGTTAAACAACACAATATATTCCGAGTACACATGACACCACATCCTCACAGCTGTAGTCTCTACCACTGTGATTGCCCCTTACTAATCAGAAAAACTGATTTGACAATATAATAAAAATCTGTTTGTCGATGCATTGAAACGAACAATATTGATGAATCAAAATATATATGAGCACTCTTTTGAGCATCCAGTGTTGACAGTTTTATGAGGGACAAACAGTGTAAAACGGAAGCACTGCTTCCAATCACATTGATTCCAAACTTTCACCATGCACACTTAAATCAACAACTAATCCAATACCTTATATCATTAACTAAGAAAACAGGTGTCATAAAAACGGCTACAAAATGTACTTACATGGAACTTTATCGATCCCCATCTACATCAATTGACATCTGTCAACAGCTGTCAGACACGTTCTTGAATCAATGAAGCAGCTTTTGGTATTGAGTGATGTTTCATAGGGAATAGGGAACTAATGTCACTAGGTTCTTGTAACTGCTAGTCAAGTTCGCGTGACTTTTTCAGTTCCAATTCAAGTGTAAAATTCCGAGAATCACAAATGACACAAATGAGAACATAATAAGAAAACTTGAAGCAAGACAATCACTTGGGATTCTCTCGCATGTACAACAAGTTTGATGAATCAATATTATAATGTGATGTGAAATGAGGAGCCACGGGACAGTAGCAAGACATAAGCTTGTCCTTCCCAAGAGAAACCCCACATGGGAATGAAAAAGGCATTCACGCGTGAATGAAAAGACCTCATTGGTGCATGGAACGAATGACGCATGTCATTATGGTGACATATATTGCCTTCCATGCGTTGAGGGCAAGAATAACCACATGAATAAATCACCTTTGGATAATGCATAATTACAGCCAATAACAAGAATACAACAATCTCTCCATAAAACAAAAATAATGAACAATGCACAATGTCAACACACAAAACACCAGACAAAAAGGGCATGATCGAAGAGGGCAACCGCGATGCCTCATCCACTGAATTGAATGCTGCGTTCGTCAATCAAAATGATAATGAAATCGAGCAACCTCACGCAGGAGGTAAGACAATTTAACAACAACTTTAATTCAATAATGAACATCTCACACTTCTATTTTAACAACATAGGCGAACCTTCCAATGAAGGGACCAACGGCAACATTGTCGTAGAAGAAATTATTAACCAGAGTAATACCGAAACAGAAAATACAAAAAATTGGTGAGTAACATATTTTGTAATTTGAAAAATCTTGCAGCAGCCGTCTTGTATTCTAGTGTCGTCTTCCTTGGTTTCGTCATTTGAGGTGCCTGTTCATGCACTTCCTTTTGTGTAGTTCATATTGTCATAATCCAAGAGAATGACCCGGATAACAACAACTGTTATGATATATCCACATCATTGTTTTGGTCTGTTTTGGTTTTCATATATTGTAAATCTGGTTGATGACCCGGACACCGACATAAGAGAAATACTGCTCCCTCCTGCAAGACAGGCAACTTTGGACTTTGGCGATAAGTATCGCCAGATGGAGTCGTCCAATGTCGTCCGATGTTGTCAGTTGATGTCACTTAAAAATATCGGGTCATTTCATGCCTTCACTACGGGTCGTTAAAATGTCGTCAGGTGTTGTCACTTTGGCCGTCGCTGTGTCGTCAGTGTCGTCACTTGAGTCGTCAAAAGGACTTCATGGTCATCACTTGTGTCGTCAGTTTGTCTTCATTATGTTTTTGCTTGGGGTCGTCAGTCGCCTTTGACGCCACTTTGTTCGTCACTATCGCCAGTAGGCAGTCGTGATATATACTACGTAGGAGTCGTCAGTGTCGCCACGAGTTCGCCAGTGTCGTCACTAAGGGTCGTTAAAATGTCGTTAACTGCCTTCTGTTCGGTCGTCATTTTGTCTTCAGTGCCGCCACTTGGGTCGTCACTTTGTCTTCAGTGTCGCCACTTAGGGTCGCCATTTTGTCTTCAGTGTCGCCACATGGTGCCTTCTTATGTCGCCACTTGGTTAGTAACATTAATGAGATAATGTAAAAGCCATCAGTTGTCGTCAGTTGTTGTCAGTTGACGTCAGTTCGTCGCTCAAAAATCATCCACGTGGCAAACTTGCCTGTCTTGCTGCTCTGTGTGTTCTTTTCCAACGGGGTACCGTACTTGTATGATATTCTATTGATATTATGGAAACTCATCAAATTAACAACTTCTCCGCCTATCTTTTTATATCAATAACAAGATAATACCATCTTTAGCATCAACTCAATATACAAGTACACAGCCTACCCAAACATAAGAGACACTTACTCTGAAACGGACAATTCAGTCAAGTAAGCAGAACCCAGATCATGCAGCAGTTGGTACGCACTATTACAATGAAGTAAGCTGTTGATTCATTTGTATAAAACTGCAGCAGTTGGTACGTACTATTCCTATGAAGTACGCCACCGAATCATGTGTCTTAAACACACATACACATTTTTGTTTTCATATACACAGAACCTACAGCTAAAAGTATTCAAAAATGTACCCGATCTCGAGCATCTCCCACAAAGACACGTAAAGCTGCAACAAAACAGAAACCTCAAACACTTGACAAACTTGTGATAATGGCAGACTCCCCAGAAGAAAATACAGGGGAAAATGACATTCCTTTCGCAAATATTTCATCAGATAATCAACAGTCGTCCAAAGACACGGAGAAGAAGAGTGCTTGCATCACTGATACTGTATCTGAGGTGTTGACAATGATCGAAACACCAACATCTTCCATGGCTCACTCCAACGCTGCAAGGATCCTGGACACTTGCTGTACTCAAAGAAAGATCGAATTCCACAATAGCAACTGGCCAATTGTATGCCACTTATATGAAACTCAAGATGGCACAGCGGATGAAGTTCCCCATAAGTCTATCTTCTCCTGCAATCGCAACATTTCCTTCAACAGTTTGGTTGTCAGCAAAATTATGTTGAACTACTCCAAATCTAAAGCTCCTCAGCTTTATGACAGTACCCACATGTCAAATGCAGGCTCAGATATGAAATCATTCCTTGCTTGCACTGCATGTGCTGAAGCGCATCCCGTTGAAGACCTTACTGCATTAGTACCTCTGGTTCAGACTATGCAAGACAATCTATCACCGGTATCAACAAGGCCTCACAATACTCAAGGTGACTGGGGTATACCTTTTTTCAGAAATGGGACCAAAGCAAAGTAAACTCATTAACTGACAAAGGAAAAATGGCATGCGCCAAAGAATGTGGTCTGGAAGAAGAATTCAAAGAGCTTTTAGATAGTTACATCAAGACAACTTGCATCCTGACAAATACAGAAGAGGTGGTACCCTACTGACGAGCTACAAGAACCGCCTGTTTTATAGTTTCCTTCAAAAGCATCATCAGCCACCATTTCATGTAGACAATACAGAAGGCAAACATCGTTGGTTAATGTATTGCTGTTTGGCTGTGGGTTGATACATGGACCCCAACACAGGATCCATTTCTCCCATGACAGATCTCACTTACCATCACCTTGCAGAAAATGGTATTTTCGACAAGAAAAACACTTGGCCCACCGATACAACATTCCTACTCGAACTCGACAATGCACTCAATGGAATTGTACAAAGTCACACGTGCAATAGTGTTCAACTATCAAATTTACTACACAACCTCACCACCACAAGAAGTGCCTACAAATGATGTCATATCCGCTCTCATCACACTGAGCAAACAAATACCAAACGGGAAAGTTGCTTCAAATTGTCCCCACCTCATGGATTTGTGCTCACAATTCATTAAGACTTTGGCAAAGCCAGTTGACTTACCATCTTTGCAAACGACTCCAAACATGTTTGCCTCCCTCATAGATATATCAAAATATGAGGCCAAAAGTGCCGTCCAAAAAAGAATTAAGCAGAACAGTTCTTCCAAGTTGTCTGAGTCATCCTTAATGGCATACTTCAAGCTATTGGATGTACAAGCTGTACAAGATTTCATCGCTCATCCAACCAACCCTAAATGCAAACCAGAATTCCTCTCATTCTTCACCTACATAGCACACAACGATTCAACCAAGTGAATGCACCCCCTTTTGTGAACTCCTTCAAAAGTCTTGTTCAAGATCCCAGTTCCACAACTATCAATCACTCAAGCAATATCCCAGACAAAAAAGCTGGGAAATACTCCAAAGTGAATATTCTCACCACCTCTTGGGTTGATCACATTTACTTCGCTATCAAAGTCTTCAACTACCTCTACAACACAGCATTCAAAAACACCAGCCTCAAAGAAGCCAAAACCACTGAAGCCAAATCTCTCCTAAACTTCATTTTATGGACGGTACTACATTAATGCAAGGACAACAACCCAAAGCCATCTCATCCATGGTGCAGGACCGATTTGGTACAAAGATGTCATTCCACCCAAATTGCTATACTTCAACTTCCACGAAGCTCATATCATTGGAGCGACTGTTCTGATTGCTAACCTCATCAGGGCCTCCTTCCACCACCCAAATGACCATCATTTTGAACCTCCAACCATCAAAAAACAAAAACGAACCGAAACTACAGCTTTCTCTGCTGATGTCACATTGCGTCTTTTTAAAAGTCATTTGACTCCGTTGGCTACTGCATTCAGTGTAATGAATGATGCACTGAACTTCTCCGTACTAGACATATTTTACAATTTGAGTAAGTTTTCAAAAACCTTTGCGTAATTGCATAATTCAGGTCATCCACCAAAAATACGACATCCACATGTAGTATTTCTGGTGACTTGCCTGGATTAAGATTGGGAACATGCTTGATTTTGGACTACATTCACTGATGTTAACTTGTTTGCTCACTCACAACATCCTGTTTTCAACACATTCTTAAGCCTTCTTGGACCTTTCACTAAAGGTTTACACCACACAATTGCATGACGCAGGGTCTATTAAGGAGAAGACCGAGGTCCCTCAACTATAAATGCAACAAAAAGCTGAGAAATCTCTCTGAAACAAATGGTATATTTATTGATTCCAAAGTATTTATCCAATCATTTTCTGTAATCGAAGAAACACTCACAATACTGGAATTTTAATAAATGTTTTTCCTGCTTATTAAATGCTTGTCTGACCAAAAAAAGAAAGATTCTAGATCACCATAAAGTAACATAGAATCTTGTTTTGCTTCTATTAACATAATTGGGGTCACTCCAAGCAAAGTCAATTTCACCAATCTAAACTGGATATTCATTTTCCTGACCCACACAAAATAAAATGGATTGCATCAATTCGGCAATGGCAATGGTCAAACCATTGAAAAGGAAACATCCCAAACAATGTTGTTTCCCTGGCAACCTTGCTGTGGTTCTGAATTGATGAGCAGTTTGGCAAGGTCAGATAAAATTCAGCGGCCCACTGCAAACAAAAAACACCGGTAGCCTTCCGGAACACTCTCAAAATGTCAGAGTGTACAGGGAGGTTACTGGAATTTCAAGAGTGTACAGGAGGGTTACCGTTTTTTTGTATTGTTTAAGCCACAGATACATTTATCACGCTAAGCTTTGAAGCAAAAAATATCTTCGGAGTGGTTGTGTGTTTCATGACTCACATTCTGCAAATCACTAGTTACAAACAGCAAGATCACCTGTTGGGTCTAGTTTTGATTTCAATTTTAGGCTTGATCTATGATTTTATTTCGTCAGTGCTTATTGGGCCTATTTATATGTTCAAATCAAGTATGCCATTTACTGTATATGGTACGTACAATATGGTACTATCAGAAGTGACTGCGCCAAAAAATGAGAACACACAAGAATAACACATGGGCTGAAAATTGGTGAAGTGTGCTTACATGACAGTTACTTATTCATTTGTATCACTGCACCTCACTCTTGCGCGACATATTCCTACAGTATACGGTATGTATGATATAGTTTTAGTACATACCATACTACAACACCTGTGCTTGACCCAGAAGCAACTGTCGCAGTGTGCCCTTTCACTGCTTTCACATCACATATATTATTTTCAATTACGTTGATACCCCACCAGCCCATCATGGGAACGACCAAAACTCAGTCCAAAGACTTAGTTAACCCTCCTGCCTTCCACCGCCGTGTTGCCAACAACAATTGGCAGCGGCCGGAATATTTGGAGGTTGAGTTGTAATGAACTCATCTTTTTTGGCAGTATTATACTCACCACACGTCAATTTTTTCCAATTAAATAGATACAGGCCTACCGGCAAATCACCGAAACTCAGTCCACAGACTGAGTTAACCCTCCCGCCTTGCACCGCCATGTTTCCAACAACAATTGGCAGCGGCGGGTATATTTTGAGGGTGAGTTGTAATGAACTCGTCTTTTTTGGCAGTATTATACTCACTGCACATCAATTTTTTCCAATTAAATAGTTACAGGCCTACAGGCGAAATCACCGAAACTGAGTCCACAAACTGAGTTAACCCTCCCGCCTTGCATCGCCATGTTGCCAACAACAATTGGCAGCGGCGGGTATATTTTTAGGGTGAGTTGTAATGAACTCGTCTTTTTTGGCAGTACTATACTCACCACATGTCAATTTTTTTCAAATTAAATAGTTCCAGGCCTACTGGCGAAATCACTGAAACTCAGTCCACAGACTGAGTTAACCCTTCCGCCTTGCACCGCCATGTTGCCAACAACAATTGGCAACGGCGGATATATTTTGAGGGTGAGTTGTAATGAACTCATCTTTTTGGCAGTATTATACTCACCACATGTCAATTTTTTCAAATTAAATAGTTCCAGGCCTACCAGCAAAATTGCAGAAACTCAGTCCACAGACTAAGTTAGCCCTCCCGCTTTGCACCGCCGTGTTGCCAACAACAATTGGCAGCAGCGGGTATATTAAGAGAGGTCAGTTGTAATGAACTCGTCTTTTTGGCAGTATTATACTCACCACACGTTAATTTTTTTCCAATTAAAAAGTTACAGGCCTACCGGCGACATCGCTGAAACTCAGTCCACAGACTGAGTTAACCCTCCCGCCTTGCAAAGCCGTGTTGCCAACAACAATTGGCAGCAGCGGGTATATTAAGAGAGGTCAGTTGTAATGAACTCATCTTTTTTGGCAGTATAAAACTCACCACATGTCAATTTTTTTTCCAATTAAAAAGTTAGAGGCCTACCGGCAAAATTGCCGAAACTCAGTCCACAGACTGAGTTTGGGATTTCGCTTTGCACCGCCGTGTTGCCAACAACAATTGGCAGCAGCGGGTATATTAAGAGAGGTGAGTTATGATGAATACAATTATTTCTACACTTGTTTTGACTACATCTAATTTTCAATTAATTTATTTTTAGGCCAGGCATGGGAACAGCCGAAACTCAGTCCACAGACTGAGTTTGGCATCCGCCTTGCACCGCCGTGTTGCCAACAACAATCGGCAGCGGCATTAAAAAATTTAAGGTGAGTTCCGATGAAACCAAACTAGTTTACAATTGTTTTCATTCAGCTTAGTTTCAATGAAATAATTAATTTTCTTCTACCTTGGTGTATGGTCCACAGTATCGTTTTTTAGCTTGGGGCTGAAATTTTTGCATGCGTGTCATGTCATTTTGGTGGGCGATGAGTTGTGCGAGCCCCTAAAATATGGTGATGCAGTATGTTTAATTTTATTAGTTGAGATAAATTGCACATACTCTGCTATTACTGTAGTCATTAGTATAAGACCCGGTAGCCCTCCTGTACGCTCCGATAGCCCTCCTGTACGCTCAGGTAACCCTCCGGTACTTTCCGGTAACCTTCCCTACACTTCCGGTTGCCCTCCCGTACACTTCAGGTATGCCACCGGTAAACATTTTTTTAGCTACTAAGTAATGCAGTTAAAGCCACTAATTAGATTGATATCAATTCCAAGACTTATGTGTTCCAGTTAAAAAATTACCAATTTCTATCGTACGTAGAAATAAATCCGAAAGCTCCTTTTGGTCTTTGAATTTCCGGTAACCTCCCGGTAGACTCCGGTAACCCTCTCGTACACTAGTTTACTGGAGGGTTACAGAAGTTTACCAGGAGGTTACCGGAAGATACCATTCTGGGGGCTCTGGTAACCTCCCCGTACACTCGAGTGTGCGGGGAGGTTTCCGGTGTGTCGTTTGCAGTGTAAAAAATCCGGGCAGCAGGTAAGCATCAGAAGGCTGGGCAATCCTCTGCCTGTCCCATTTGGGCTTTGAGGCTGTTTCCCTGATAACTTCTTGACTACGCTCCTTTTTGCCTCTTTTATTATCTTTTCCCCCAGTGGTTCACTTGTCCATTTCCTCAGCGGCCCATCACAAGGTTAGCAATCCTCTCCCCCGGCTGGAGGCTGTTTTTCTGATACCTTTGACTATGCTCCTTTTTTGCATCGAGTGTCAATCATTCCCCCCACCATCGGTTCATTTTTTCCACTTGCCTCAGCAGCCCAGCAAAAGGTATGTAAGGAGAGGCCCTGATGTGCAATGTTGTTTCTTTTCACTCCACTTACCCTCCTAAGCATCAATAATTAGGTGCAGGCAACCATGACAACAGAGCAAAAAAGATATATGAGCTCATATGAAAAAAAAGAATAACATATAAAACATGCAACAAGGTTCTCTCCAGATCGTCAGATGAATTATTAACTTTGGTGTTCTCCTCTCCAGAATCACAGAGCAATATTTTCCGTGTCTTGTGCTCAAGTTGCACAAAAAAGGAGGGGCCACCTCTTCATTTGCATTTTCTGTGGATGAACAAATAGCAGAATTGCCAAAATGTTCAAGAGTAATGGGTGTAAATGTTCCAACGCAAAGGAACCTTTCCGCATTTTGGAAACTGTTCAACTGGCTGGTGCCCCAATTGTGAATGATCTGGATGAACGATTGGAATTTGATACCGCTAGTGTCACAATAATGCATCATCTGGAAGATCACTTGGAAGTAGATATTAGAGATCACTTGGAAGTAGATATTAAATGTGAGAGTGATGCCAGCAGTGATTCAATGATGCTCGTGCAGTTCAACAATGAAGGGTGGGAGGTCGGATGTCATCTTGATGGCTTAGAATCTGAAGAAGATGCTGGCAGTGTGATAGAGATGCTGAATTCATTCAAAGTAGAGGACTTTTTAAACCAAAGACAACAATAGGCCCCCAGCAAGCCAAGATGTGTTTATCAACGAGCACAACGATAGAATTGGATTGAAGGGGATTATTTTTCGAGCTATTATTGACCATACGTCTGACTGTCTAAGCTATGCAGAGATGTACTTTCACCTGCTTTCTACAATCATCCACTACAACTCAAGCAGAAGTGAATCTATCGATATATGCAGCATGCTAGAACACACATCATCTGACAGTGATGAGCTCCTCAAGTCAACCAAAAATGCATTTTTTCAAGCATTGAAGAATCAACTTATCTTTGCAATGACACCCATCCTTCCAGAATCCGTCATGCAAGGTATTATTCAGAGCGTCCTCCCGGGAGATGACCAGGAGGTACATCAGATGAAAATGCCACAGTCCCTTGAGTAACAATCTAGAAAGAGGTTTGATCGAAATATCTAGATGGGTCGAAATCAATCATGCGAATCTTCTTATGTCAACGCCTTCAATCAACACTTTGTTTGCTGGTACTGAAAAAGACCTTCTCACACATACCAGCAAATCAGATTCTAAATCATTTTTTTGCTCTTGGATATGATTGCTACCTCTAAAAACTTTGTTTGCTGGTACTGAAAAAGAAACTTCTTTCTCACACATACCAGCAAATCAGATTCTAAATCATTTTCTTGCTCTTGGATATGATTGCTACTTCTATAGAGCAGGATATGGAGAAGACTGGGCCGAAGGTGAGAATGGAACATGCTCATTGTTAAATGATGACAATCAACATTGTGAGCTTTTAAAAGAAGCACACAGCTATGTCAAGGAGATGATGACCAACAACCCCAGCTTACACAAAGATACTCGTGTTGTTACGCTCCAAGGTTGGTTGGACAGTTTTGAAGCACACAATGTGAAAGGCAACATCCAATTCAATTCTCTTCAAGTGATAACTGTGAAATTGAGGGGTCCAAAAGACCAAACTCTCCCTTACGCTCTTTGCTTCAAAACATTTAATGTTCAAAAAATAGTAGTCTTGCTGTTGAAAGAATTGTTTGAGCTGCGAGAAGTGATGATGTGGTACTGGGGAAAGGACACACGAATTATTCCAACTGTTGCTTTGCTGGAATTAGTGAGCAATGATTACCCAGAACAGTGTTTCAACACAGCGATTTCTCAAAAAGGAACCTACACCAAGAGATTTGGGCATTCATCCATGTATGACAAGGTCACAACTCCATCGTGTGCACAATACCAGATTCAATGGATGGACATTCTTCTGGATGAATCAATGAATGCATCAATCAGACCATGTGAAACTTGTTTGGATTGGTGGTCAAACGTTGAACGTGGGAATAAGTATCCCATCTTTCCCGGCTGTGATATCACTAAGGTTGGTATGGTGGAGTTGTAATTTGAATTAATAACCAATTCTCTTGAAGATCTTCGGGTTTGGTACAGTGAGAATGAAGGACAAGGGGTGCATCGAAATTTGCCAAAAAGTATACATGCAAGTGCTGATACATGCAAGTGCTGGGATCCAGGGTTGAACGATTAGATCATGAAGACCTTGAGAGAAGGGCAGCCTGTAGTTGAATCTGATTCATATCCTAAAATCTTCAAGGTTTTTAAAGACCTTCACATTGAACTCAATATGTTTTCATCGACCCAACAGGCTTTAAACAAAGTGTCGATTGGCTGATGTCTTCCAATGCCTTTTTTTGGGAGAAGGAAAGAATGATATTGGTCATGGTAATTCGTAGTCAGATCATTGCCTAGCATTCACTAGGATATCCTTGTTTCAGTTTGCTGATTTAGACTGTATGTCTGGTGGCATTTACCCAACACAATTGAATCGCGTTATTGCTTCCTTCAGGCGCATGTGAGTCGTCTTGTTTTGCTTAGTATCAAACATGTTTTGTGATGTTGGTTTCACGTCAACGAATAGGATTGATGTTGCAAGAATTTCTCAGAACACTCCAAAGAACCTGGGTGTTGAATAAAAGAAATATAAGGTTTAGAGTATGCTCTAAAGGTATTTAAAACCTATAATTCTGAAGCAGATTAATTTATTCATAGATATACAATGGATGATATTATCATTGTATAAATGTAACTGGAGTATGGTAGTCATGCACATTCCCAAAAAATCAACAGTGATACATTCCCTACATTCCCATCAACTTTCCCTCCCCTTGATCAACAATGTTGACAAACATAACTGCTAGCAGCAACACTGGACAAACTGTACCCATCCATGAAGAAGAACATAGTGTCATAGCAAGGATTTGACAAATGATAAAGGTGTGACTGCTGTAACCACTGTGCCGGCGACAGAGGATAAAGCCTCCACGATTGATGAATTTTGCACTGGGGAGGATGTGACACAGGATGCACAGGAGGGCTGAGACTGACAATGTCAACAGATGAATCCAAGGGGAACAAAAGACATTCGACAGATCAGCAGTTACAGTGAGTTAACTGCAGACTGTTCTTCAATTTTGATTTTCTTTTGCCACGATTTACCCTCCCTTTGCCATCTATAATATCATAGGAAAAGAATCAAATTAAGCAACAATATGATTCGTGTCTGAAAACTGATTCCAATGCAATGGTGTGCAGTGATGCATCTTTCATGCATTTGTTTTGGCAGAACACTGTAGAATCTGAAATACAAACCAGAATCATAGAGTTTGCAGCAACCAGAATGGGGGAAGTGTACTTGCTTTCACAAACGTGCAAACAAGTGGACGAAATACTCAACCAGGATCCTGACATAGCAGACCCCATTTGGCACAGAATTGCATAACAATACTAGGGGAATGATAGACGACACCTACAGCATTTAGAAATTATGGACTCAGCTTGCAGACATGAGGACAAAACAGAATGGAGATGGCATCTCTTCATTGAAAGGAGTCCAACCCTTAAGATTCTTTTGGGAGAGTTGGGGCCATACCTTAAGTTGCTTGCATGGGTGTTTCACTCAGATGGTGTTGTTCCCTACGACACATTGTCATGGACAGATGGACTACTAGAATGTAAGGTATCCGCAAAAGAATACTGGCAATGTCTTGGGGTTGGTCATCATCGTAGACGTGAGCGTGGTATTGATGATTTCCCTATTCCCTTCACCGAGAGGAGCATTGAAGAAAATTTTGAGGACATGAATTTTCAGGTGCATTATATGGATCATGACTACACTGTTGCTAATTTTGAGAGTGAATGTAGAATCATCCATCGATGGCTCCATGTGTTTGGATTTCATCATGATGATTTCTCCATTGACTCACCAGAAGCTTATGATGAGCAAGGGTTGCATGGATACATCCCTGTGACATTGATAGATCGTTATAGACATGGAGGACAATGTACACTGTGCTTGGGCTCTATGACAATAAAAGAAGGTAGTGATGCAAAATTTTGGATGGTGCAAGATCTCCGCAGAAGAGGGGGAACCTGTCAAAACCCTAACCCTAAACATAAAACAGCAGAACAGAAACAGAAACAGAAACATGAGCAATGTCTATCCCACGTTGACATGGAAAAACCCACACCAACATTCACCGCGACACACGATTCATGACGGGCAACAAGGACCAGCAATAAGTTGTGAGTCGAGAACTCATTTTCTGGGAGGATTGCAAACGGTGCACACCAACATTCACCGCATCACATCTTTCATGATGGGCAACAACGACCATAGCGATACGTCGTGACTTGAGAACTCATTTTCAAGGCGGATTGCAAGCGGCTTACACTAACATTCACCACAACACATCTTTCATGACAGGCAACAATGGCCAGCGATACGTCGAGAGTCGAGAACTAATTTTCTGGGAGGATTGCAAGCAGAGCAGTGTCTGTGTTCGTTTTGTGGGATTACTTGAACCCCGCCACACAACTTTGTCTTTGTGGCTTGGTTGGACGCCGTGCTCCTTCCCGACACAATCTCTGCCCCTGACCACTCAGGAATCGCCAGTAAGACATACAGGGGGGATAGTTTTCTCCTCGAAGCTGCACGACACGAGCGGGGGGAGGAAGGTGGGACAGCTCGTCTTTGGTGTCTTTGAGAGACTTTATTTTCAATAGTGAGCGGAGCAGTGTCTGTGTTCGTTTTGAGGGATTACTTGAACCCCGCCACGCAACTTTGTCTTTGTGGCTTGGTTGGACATTGTGCTCCTTCCCGATGCAATCTCTGGCCCTGACCACTCAGGCATCGCCAGTAAGACGTACAGCATGAGCGAGGGGAGGTAACTGAGGGTGACATCTCGTCTTTGGTGTCTTGGAGAGACGTGCTGTTGATAGCGAGCGGAGTAGGGTGGGTGTTATTTTCACCTCACCAAAGGCAAAAGTAATGATGACCAATCCAAAATCAACATCAAGTCATTTAGACGACGTGCAAGAGGATGGTCTAAGTTTACATAAGGGATCATCACTATCTGCGGAATTGCCGGAGCAGAGTTTCCTTGATGGGATTTCCAACTTCAAATTTGTAGAGTGTCATGGACTTGCAACTGCAATAGAATTATACAGGGAATCTCTTACTCCACAGCATCTTGTTGCCACTGACCTTTTTGACAGGACGTGGTATCTTGCTCGGACGGTCATTGCTTGCTCACATCTATTCACTGTGTGGAAGAGAGTGGTATCTGGAAAAAGTAGACTGGAAATCAATGATCTTGATAATAGTGGTTGACTTATCGTCTCATCATCAGTTATACATTTATTAATCAGGATATGCATCACAATCAACTCAACTGCAAAGATAGTCTCCTATCAGATGACATGAAGGGTCATGTTTCTATACCGGCTGTAGTCTGGATGATTTTGACAAACATGGAGAGAGGAGGTTATTAAAATTTAAGTTTCGCAACCATTTCAGTGAGAAGGCAACAGCTTTCTTTAAACGTTGTAAGTATCAGAAAGATCTTCTTCAACACATCAAAAACTACATGAATCTTGTTCATGAGGAATATATGGAGACAGTCAAGTTAATGGATTGGAGATTATACGACATATTGGAACTTCGCAACCAGCCCTTTTCTGATCATATCAAAATGGTGCCCCAAAATTTTAAAATCGCCCATTGGGAATTGTTGTACAATGATGGGAAAGACTTGGACAAAGGAGGAAGAAAAGAAATAATGGAACAAATCATGCAAATTCAAAAGTCTCCAGTCAATTCACAGGCAAAGAAACCAACAAACATTAGAAACTCCTCTGCTCAGAGGAATGAGCCATTGCTTCCTTCCCGTATAAGTCGAGTTTTCCCTCAAACTCCCAAAATGGCACTGCAACTATGGCATGGTGAAATGCCAAATCTCCCACATCAGGCTATGTCTCTCTATGCGACTCTGGAGAATGACGGACAGAGGCAACCAAGTGCCACCAAGACCCTTAGCAATATCAATACGAGTCTGAATAATGGTAGTGATAGTGATGTGAGCATGGGCAAGCTTCCCAAGAAGAGAAGAACACCACATACCATGGTGTCAGAGGCAGAGGAAAAGTTCATTTTAAATCTCCACAGCTGCATATCAATGCATCTAGGTTTCCGTGCTCCATGTAATGATGATGAATTGTGTTATTGTCCTCTCTCAACAGTTGCAAACAAAAAAATGGCATGATGCTATGGAGTTTGATTCAAGTTTGGAGGAAAGTTTCAGCAGCGACAACAAATTTTTTGTCCCTGTAGTCTTGTTTCACACATAAAAGAGGCACAAAATGACATCCTTGGCAACGCCGTTGCTATATACCTCGACATGTTGTATGAAAATGCACTGGGGCATGGTGAGTTCATTAGAGTGCAAGCAAGAAAGCAATGATCAAGAGCTTTTTCGTTATGTTAACATCGATGAATTCCATGGATTAAATCATTTAGGCATCAGACATTATGGATTACTCCCAGAAAACTCACTAGAATGCAAACAATCACTGGCCATAGCCCGGAAAAGAGACAAAGATTTCCTGGAATCCTTCATTAAGATGAAGGCAATCCCTTGGCAGTTTACATTGGATGGAGTCAGGTACACAATGACATGCGCCATGGGCACTAGCCTAATGAGACTTTTTCTTTTGTATCAAAAAGTACTTCCTTGTATTGCAATCAGGGGGCATCCTACGGTTAAAGACGGTGAACATGCTCGGGCAAGAAAGCATTGGATAGACATGAATACTGATGCTCTACATCTTTATGGACAGACCACGAAAGGGGACAACCCATTCAACTGTCTTGGCTCTTTATATGTAGCCGCATACAGTTGCAGACTCCTAAGGTTTGACTAGAAAGAAGTAACTTATGAGTGTTCCAAATGTAACGCTCCAAAGCACGTTGCAAACAAATCAAATGAGTATAAAGTTGGTTCGCTTATCTACTCAAACATATCACGCCCCCAAGAGAACATCTTAAAGAAAAATCATTATGATGGAAAAATCACAATTCCTGTCAACCTTCTCTACCAATTGATTGCACCGACAAATCTCATGTGGACACAGCACGAAAGGGGGATCCAAGCATTACATGCAACAACCCACACTAACATGAGATCATTGTGACTAGAGCTCCCTGGATTCTCAGTTTCATTTGTGATCTACCTATTGGGGTAGGCGGCATAATAAGTTATCCCTCGGGTGTGGACTCCTATCATTGTTGCAACGTAGTGTTACCTTTGGAGGGTATCATTATTCTCTTGCCGCAGTGCTTTTTGGGGACATTGGCCATTTCTGCAGCATTGTTGTTGACCCCAACCCTAATGGTGATCTCAACATTTTTTATGATGGGATTCCACGACAACAGAGGCATACATGTTTCGTTCCACTCAAGGGTTCATACAAAAAGATAGTGGCAATGACTATGATATAACTCAGCTTTGGTATGTCAAGCAGGAGCAGTCATCAAGCGAAGTCTTGAGTTCAGGCAAGAACAATTGGTCGTGGACATGTGCTTATCTCCCAAAAGTATGGGATGATGGTGAAGATTTAGAATTTACATACCATGCTGCTACAGACAACAACATGTGTCTGTGCAAAGTTTCACCAATTATCCTACACTAGGTTGCAAATTCTGATTTTGGTTACTGTCACAAAAACACAGTAATCAGTAACCAATCGTAATTACTGCAGTAATTACTGGAGGTTCCGTGAGATTACTGTGTCACAGTGCAACTTTTTGAATCCCATTACGGTAGGAGTATATACACTCCTACCATCTCATTTTTAGTAATGTTACTGTGGGGACAGTTACAAAATCATGTTACTGTCGTTACTGTCTAATTTTAACCATCTTAGTCCAAATTACTGAATGTACAGTAATATTCGTAGTAATATTCCTATAGGTGACAGTAATATTACTGTCGCATTTGTGCATCTTTCAAACACAAGTCTGATATCCATTGTAATAAGTATTAATACTATGTCTGATATCCATTGTAATAACAGAAACTAACCACAACAATTACATTAATCACTAGGTACTATAGTGCTGAAAAAACCCCACCCACAGGAACCAAATTTGTGAGGGGAAAGCAACTATACCCTCCTCTTCTTCTTATGCTTATCTACTGTCTTCTCTCCATCACTTGACACCAGCATTCTCTTCTGTGCAATGTTGTATGCCTCCAATTCCGTCATTTCATCTATAACACCATCATTTCTATAAATCTTCAAACCAATTTCCTCTGCTTCTTCTGGATGCTCTGTGTAATAATCCTCCACCATGCCGTAGAAATCACAACCCTTGAACAATTCTTGTAGACTCCAGTATTTTTGTGGCTGCCTGTCATATGGTTCATTAATATCATAACCTGGATAACAAAGCAAAATGCAGTACTTATACCCATATCCCTTGACAGGCTTCTCCGAAGCATCCTCATTCAATTTCCAGAGAACACAACAGTTGTCTTCCAGAGTAAAACCTACGACCGCCCCTTCAAATCCGTTCAGAGGACCATCAATGTCTAAAAACTTGAGACCACCATACTTTGCAGTTAGAGCAGCTGCAAATCTATCATCACCCGTGCTCTTAAGTTGCAAGGACTCCCAGCCTTCATACCATGCCCTGAATAGACGAATGGGAATCCTCTTTCTTTCCTCCCAGAGGCCTTTACCATGAAACTGGGAGAAATCCTTGTCTTCATACAACTTACCAGCTTTTTGGTTAGCCTTCCAACGAAGGCTTGACTTCTCATGACTGTAGGCTGCTGCAATTGTTGCCTGCTTCTTAGTCTTCTCCGCGCCTAAATTTGATCGACGGGCTTAAGGGACAATGGCTTCATAGAAGTCAATGTAGAGAGATCCCCTGCTGGAGAACCAGATACATCCACAGATTCTGTGGGTATTGCACCCTTGTACCTCCTAGCCCTGATTGCCTCCTTTTCCCTTCGATAATGATCTTTGGCATCCTGCTCTTTCTCGTCAAGCTCTTTCTCGTCAAGAGAGATTGACAGTCTCTTGTGATGGCAAGCCTTCTCGACAGCTGCCAGGCTCTTCCTCCTTACAATACCCATGTAAACTTCCTCCATTTGGGAGGCACACTCTTGCATCCCCTGATGTCCTTCCCCCCCCCCCCAATGGCATGTCCTAGAGCCTTGGTGTGGTTCCAACCACTCCATTGGTTCTTGCAGTGATGACACCTCCAGATCCTGGCTCCATTTGAGGGATCAATGCATTTCACAATCTTGCCTCCATCCCAAACCAAATTGAGACTAGGGGGGAGGACATCATCCTCAACCACCCCACCCCATGGCTCTTCCGAGTCGGAAGCATCATCTTCCTCCTCCTCCACCTTCTCATCCTCTTCATCATGAGAGCTCTCGGCAAGTTTTGACAAGGGGATGTTATCCTCATCATCTGAGGACTCTTGGAGTGGCTCTCTTGGTGGCCTCTTTAAAAGGGCAATAGGCACATCATCTTCTGATTTAGAATGGGATGAGGAAGAGGAGGAAGAGGAGGAAGATTTACGACGCTTGGCCTAAATGTTTGCAATATTGGTTGAGAAAAGCAAGAAGTTGACAAAAAGAAACCAGAAAACAATGGACAAACTCACCATTCTTCAATTAATGGTAAGGCTTGTGGAATAGCCGTGGAAGGGGTGAGGCTGGTTGAGATAGTGGGATGCAAAAGTCTGTGCAAGAACTTTTAATTACAACCTCCAAAAGAAGGGGGGAATTCGAAAAGTGAAGACAAACAAAAGACTCTCACGGGTAATGTTGCAGCCATTGATTCCCAGTAACAATAGGCAAAGGATGGTGGCGGGCGCGTGGTGATTGGAGAGTTATTGGTGGAGATATGTGGGATTATCTGTGTGGTGGCTTAAAAAAATGAAAGCAATTTCAGTTTACAAGAGTGTCCAAAAACTGATTAAAACCCAAAAGAAACTCACAGAAAAAAGCGCAGCCGTATCACCTTGGCAACAATACGCAACAGATGGTGGCAGGCGCGTGGGGAATGGAGAGTTATTAATGGAGAAATGGGGGGATTACCTGTGTGGTGGAGGAAATAATATTAGCGTGCCATTTCATTTTTCAAGAGTGTCCAAAAACTGAAACACAAACAAAGGAACTCACAGAAAAAAAACACGGCCGTCAATCCACTGCAACATCAGGCAAACAATGGTGGTGGGCACGTGGTGGTTGGAGATGTATTGATGGAGAAATGGGGGATTACATGCGTTGGAGGCAAAAAAGCAAATCTATTTAATTGGACAGATAATGTCAAAAACCACCTAACCAAAGAGAACTCACCAGAAAAAAGGCTGCCGTCGATCCGCGGCAACAATAGGCACAGGACGGTGGCGGGTGCGTGGCAATTTGACAGGTATTGATCGAGATTTTGGTGATTCACTGAGGGTGGATTCCCATGGTGATTGATTTGGCTTTGTGCTGGCAAAGTGAGCGACAGCTGCCACACACACTTCTTTTGAGAAGTGCAATCAACAACCAGCCATGCGTCAGAATATATGTGACAGAAGGACAGACCATGTTCTGGATACCTATTTTGTGGTTACGGTTGGTTACTGAAAGATTCCGTGTCACATATGGATCTAAATCGTGACTAAAACTAGCTAATTACTTGGCAAATTTTACAGTAATCTGTCACACACAGTAATCAGGTAACTGCGAAAAATTGCAAATATTCCGGAGTAACGCGTAATTCCGCTGGAATTCTGCCGGAATTTGCAACCTAGATCCTACAACATTTGAATAGCAACACCACTTTGTGGAATGAAACTGTTGTTAGGACATTTGTGTCGGGACTGGCCTAATGCATGACAACAAACAAGCCAAACAAGCTGTCTGATGATCAAAGTTATCATCTCCTTCGGTTTGTTGTTTCCGCCACTGCAATTGATGATGACAAATCCAAAAAGACGAAGAAAAAAACAACAGCCATGCGAGTCCAATTCTTGGGTTTCAAAGATCTACCTACCAATTCGATCCCCATAACTCCTTTGTTTTCCTTTTGGACCACGAACATGTTATCAATGGTGAAGAATTACCTCATTATGTTGTTGGCGTGGTCAAAAAGGGAAAAAACTCCTGGACGGCAGTGGTGACTGGATACAATCCCTATGGGTCACTAGATCCTCACATTTGGAAGGTGTCCATGCATTTAATTGCAAAACATTTGGGGGTGAAAAATAGATCAAATGTTGTTATCAAGGAGAAATCCACCAAGGAGAAATCCACCAGAACCCATAAACCTTCTCCTTCTAAAATTTTTGCCTCCAAGACGATCAAGCCTGAAGATGGTAAACATGATGATGCTGTCTCATGCGGTGCCTACTACACTGCAAACGAATTGTTAGTAAGCTGTTAGTAAAAAGCAAAGGGCTTTCTAACACCTGCATGTACATTTAATACTGGGCAGAAACCTTCTCAAAATCGGCCTTGTTAGCTAATCTGTTAGATATTTGGGGCTCCTAACAAAATTCATCGATTTTTTTGATTTACTAACATACTTACTAACAGGTCCGTTTTTGCTAACATATTAACTAACAGATTCGATAATTTTGTACTCCTACGAACTCAGATTTCCTTACTATCGTAATTACTAACAACATTGGACTTTGCGCGATCTCCTTAAAAAGGTAGGAGTAGATACGCAAATGTAATAATTCCTTTGTTACAACAAATATTTTTTTCAAATTTTGCAGGTATTCAGGGTTAACCCTAGGCAAAGCAGGAAAACATATTTTAGGGTTATTCCATCCAACAAAGAATGCAATATAGTTATTTTTCCCCAACTGTGAACATTCTCTCACAATAAACACAGCCCTTCACACGTTCTAACCATTGTTCACCACCCAAATAATCCTTGGTACACCACCAGATGTCTGCACATAACTGTAGATGGCATAACTCATGATGACAAGTCTCCATCAAATCATCAGCACTCAGGACTCCCCCCCTTGTTCTCTTCTGTGTTTTGGATTGTTCCTCATGGCATACATGACACACTGCATATTGGCATTCTCCTCTGTTTGCTCTCTGGCACATGAAAACACAGTAAGAGTCCTTCTTCAAGTGGATTGCATGGTTCTGTCTGAAATCAATGGACCTCCAATCCTTTCCGACACATTCATCCAATGGTGCCTGCAGTGAATCAAATAAAAGGAGGGAAATAAAATAAATATGAAGAGCTAGTAAAGTAAACAATTCAACAAAATAGAAGATGGCATACTTACCTTCTAATGGAGGAAATTCAAAATAAAATGTGTGAGGTCTTCTGAACATAAGTGGCTGAAACTAGAGTGCCGATTAGGTAAAGTCTCACCTCTTTCTTGTCTTTCTCCACATCTGAAGACTAGAAAATCGAAAACAAATGAAATTGGTGTCTGTGACATGCTCAAATATATACAAAACAAATGATTCATTCCCTTACCTCTACCTTGTTTGCTAACTGCCACTTTACCTTGTCACATGTATGCAATATAGAAGAACAAATGACCATACTGCAAACGAGGTGTTAGCAAGACTGTTAGTGACAAATTATCTCTTGCTAACAAATCGTATGTAGGAATTATACTGGGGCGATTTTCTCATTAGTTTGTGAAAAATCAAAACTGTTAGATAAATTGTTAGTACGTTTGAGGCCTCCGTCCTATCTAACCATTCGACCCGCTTGCTAACAGTCTAACTAACAACATCCGTTTTTGCTAACGTTTTAGCTAACAGAGTTGATTGATATCGAAATGATTGACTCCGAAATCCTTACTAACAGATTTACTAACAGCGAACTGTGCCATCAAGCGCGGGCGTTCTGGTAGGAGTAGCACTGTTGAGAATCCATTTTCCTCTGTTCATACAAAATCGACTTTTGATGAGATATCGCATTTTGAATAATGTAACTCCTCTGTTCCAACAAAAATCATTCTTTTAGAGAAATTAATTTTTAATGGACTAGATTTTTGCCCCAAAACAAACTCAAAAACACACTCATCCAATCATTAAAGTAAAACATACTCCTTTCCCTCATCACTCTCACATATCCCCAACAATGAACATCCTCTCACAGAAAGCACAACCCTTGACACGCTCAAACCAATGTTGACGCTCAATATTATCTTTGGTACACCACCAAATGTCAGTGCATAGCTGTAGATTGCGTAGCTCATGATGACAAGACATCATCAACTCCCTTTCACTTGGAACGCCACCTCTTGATCTCTTCTGGGCTTTTGAATGTTCCTCATGGCATTCATGACAAACTGCATGTTGGCATTCTCCTGGAAGGTTTGTTCTCTGGCAAATGAATACACAATACGCGTTCTTTTTCAATTGAATAGAATGATCCCGTCTAAATGTGATAGTTCTCCAGTCCTTCCCCATATATTCCTTCCCAATTACCTGTATTTTATGAATAACAAAGATAGATAAAAAAGTCCGACAGAACGCATTCACTTCATGTACCGCAAAAAACTTACCTGTATCAAAGGAATGACATTTTGATGATATTAGGATGTGGTTTGTGAATCTAACGGTCTTTTCGGTGATGCTCTCCAATTCATATCTTACCTCTTCTTTATTTCCGCCGACAACGTCGGTTTTATTGTTCAACACCTTAAATATTGGAGTCATTCCAAAAGGGATGGAGTTAACGTACTAGAATTTTATGCTTAATCAATGACAGTGTATGTTGCTCACCTTTTCGTCTACAGCTGTCATCTCCTTGCTTCTCTCCTCACCTGCCTGTTATAAGTGAAGAGATTGAGCGGAAAAGAAATGATTTCAGACCATGTGTTGAATGATAGATGTCTGTTTCTTACACTCACAATGATTTGTAATTTCTCATTTATCTTGTCAGATGTCTGTTGAAAAGTAAAAAGATAAAGCAGTGAATATTGATCAGCAACACTTTCTAGGACTATAGTTGGAGTCATTGATTGCACTAACCTGAACTGCTGACACATTCGTCTTCGCCTTCTCACGAGATATCAAACGTAACAGCATGATGAAATGTCCTCTATGAAAATATGTTACATGATCGTGGTCATATCACTCACTCCATTTTGCAAATCCTTCGTCTTTGTCTTCTTGGTTGTTTTTTCTTGTTCTCAAGTGAAAATAGAAAAATGAGTCATTTCAAAAGGGATGCAGTTATCATACTAGAATGTCATGCTTAATCAATGACAGTGTATGTTGCTCACCTTTTCCTCTACAGATGCCATCTCCTTGTTTCTCTCCTCTCCTGCCTACAATAAGTTAACGGATTGAGCAGAAAACAAATAATTTCAGACCATGTGTTGAATGATATTATGTCTGTTTCTTACACTCACAATGATAAGTAATTCCTCATTTATCTTGTCAGATGTCTGTTAAAAGCATGAAGGCAAAGCCGTGATTATTAATCAGCATCTCTTTTTAGGACTACTTGGAGTAATCGATTGCACTAACCTCAACTGATGACACATTCTTCTTTGCCTTCTCACGAGATATCAAACGTAACAGAATGATGAAATGTCCTATATGAACATGAAAATATGTTACATGATAGTGGTCATATCACTCACTCCATTTTGCAAATCCTTCGTCTTTCTCTTCTTGCAGGGTTTTTTCTTGTTCTCAAGTGGAAATAGAAAAACGAACCTTGGAGGTTATTTCGTTGACATGAGATTTATACAATAACAGAAAATATTATCACTTTACCTTAGAACAGATTGTCCCTTTCCATGCAGTTTTCAATGCGACGGCCTCATCATCTTAAAACAGATCGTGAGAGTTCCAACGCAAGGAAAGTTCTGTGATAGTAAAAGAAATAATATCCAGACACTCACATGCTTCCTGGCCAGAAAGGTTTTCAAATGGTTCCCAAGTAGCTTCACTCAAAGGATAATCAATCCATTTCACAAGGAACTCTTCCCTTCCCTCAATAACACGCATTTTGAGAACCTTCTCCACATAATACTCCCCATCACTTCCTCTTTTAATGTCATTGGGTTTAGCAGTTTCCATCCCATCGATGAATGCCTGTCGTTCCTCATCTGTAACGCCTGTGTCATCATATATGTCAAAGTTTGGATATTAGCTATTAGTTCCATTTCATGTTAAGGAAAGAAACTCATCTGCCAAAACTCTCACCGGATGTAGATGGAAGAAATACCTCATCATCGATCTCGTTCGCTGGACGAGGGACCACCACATCATTCTTGACTCTTGGATTCGAATTTTGTCCACCTGGACCTGAAAATGGATACTTTGTGCATGGGTTACTGCTTACAGAACATACTCTCGTGGCACTGTGCACAACACTTACAAGAAAAGGAGGGGGAATTCCTTTCCACGGATCTTCCTAGAAGGCAAAGAAGGTACTGCAATCGAGGTCAAAATGTTATGTGTATTCAACAGGTCCTCATGGCATCTTCGCATGTCAGCTGTCACACAAACCAGTACAGCAATGTAATTTAGTGATCCGAATCGTTCAGTTTCATCCAACATTATAGACACACTTACAGTCACCTTTCCTAAGTTCTGCCTCATCTCCCTGATTTTCTGTGGTTTCACCATTATGATATGCATTCTTCTTGGGTTCCTTGGAATGTTGGTCTGTGCTTCTTAGTTCACTCTGTACGGTAGTAACTCGACACATCTCTTCCTCCAACAAGCCAATGTCAGAGTACACCAAATCAAAATCATCTCAAACGATTAAGATTGAATATAACAGTCATGTTGAGTGCATACTCTGTACTGCAAACATCTAAGAAAGTAGTATGTTCACTCACTTGTATAATGCTCTGCCACAGGATCATGGGGACGCTCACTGCTCTCTCCACCTGCGTCCTTTTCACCAATATTATCCCAAACAGAACCAAATAATTCTTGGTCAACCGAAGAATCCCAATCCTTCCTCTCCGAATCAGGATGCTGAATGCTTTTCTTTGCTGCACCATCATCACTTCCCCTTTCGCATTTCACGTCATAGTACTCTAAACCATGCTTTCCAAAATCGTCTCTGGTCATGACCTGTTCATTGACAAGGGATGAATGAAAATAACTGTTCAGATTGTCGAAAAGAAATGTCCAACTTCGAATCACTTTGTTTCACCTCATTTCCAACATGGTATCTTTTATAATATACCCTCATTTGATCTACAAATTGGTCTTCAGGTAAGAATTGAATTGCCTTGGAGAGCTCATCTTTTGTTGGTAGGCATCTTGGGACTCCACCTGCTCTCCTGACAATGTATCCATGATACGGAAATCCCAGAACTGCTATTACCTTTTTCTCAACAACCACTGGACCCTTGAACAGGGAATCAAAACTCATCTCCTTCCCACTATCTACTTGGGCTATTTTGGGATATATCCTTTCATACCATACTCCCCCAACATTATGTAACATACCCCTCCTCATCCTTTGATTGAATGTATTGTTGAAAAGATGGTCTGCTATCTTATATAGGAAATGTTTTTGGTTATCTGGCAACTTGACCTTGAATTTTGATTCAAGAGCAACTTTTGCTCGATCAAACCATGCCCTCTCCTTCTTGTGCGGATGTTTTAGGATGTCCAGAACTCGCTCAAGATAATTGTCATCCAAAATATGACTGGACGATAGGACAGCATTGTGGATACTCTCAATACTGCTTCCTTCTACATTAAGATTATAAAACTTTGCCCTCGTCTTAATTCGATTGAGTAACATGTAGCAGATGATGGATTAATTCAAAGAATCATAAAAATGACAAATAAACAACGTACCATCAAATGCGACAACAGACATTTGGTCAGATTATCATTGGCTTCTTCATAAAAATGTTGATCTTCTCCACAAAGGATTCCATTTGAGAATAAGAAGGATTTTTTTCTGGAAGGCTTCTATCAAAGTGTACAGCATATCTCCACATTTTATCGCCATGTTTTTGATCAATAAATTTTTTCTTTGCTGGGAGAAAGTCATTCGGAAGAGGTAACAACTCTGGTAGTTGTCCATTTATTATCCCCATCAAATCATCAGAACTTAGGTTAGAGTTGGGTGATGTCATGGGAATTTGGTTCGTTGAAGTAGGCAACAGTGACGATTGGGTATCATGTGGTACATGCACCGCAGATGACGACCCTGTAGTTTGATGGCTTGATGTCAAGGAGGATGCTCTTGAGTAAGTTGATGGGTTTAGAGTACATGGGGTATGGGAGGGGTTAGACTTGTTGGAGCAGAAATTGAATAATCTGCTGTAGATGACTTCACTGCTGACGGAAAATTTGAGCCCAAGGAGGATGCACTGGAATATTTTGAAGCTGGCGTATTAATTGCATGGGATGAGTGATTTCCAGTTGGGCTCCTTCTGTAGGCAACACAAGACGGTCCAGGATTGGGGAGAGTGTTGCCGGAAGGCGGATTGCTATTTGTTTCCGATGATATTTCGTACATCGCCACGGAAGGCACGCAAAGTGGAGGAAGACGGGGATGACAAGGAGTGGGCCGGGGCCACTGTGTGGAGGAAGGGGGGGCTCTGCTCGATGTCATTGGACGGTAGGCATTTGGAGGGAAGGGGAGGGAAAGTGGTCGGACATTCTGAAGGTGGGGAGTCCGGGATGTGATATCTGACCCAGTATGGATATCCCCCCCACAATCATACATGATGGCATCATCCATCTTAATAACCATGCATCCTGCTGCCCATATTGACCAAATACCACAATGGTGATGAACATGGGGGGGGGGCCGAAAATAATCCTCAGAAGATAATATTATATTGAGCTGTGATGATGCAAGCATTCTGTTGAATGTACAGCAGAATCAATATGTGATTGTGTACGTGATATGTACAATGTTCATATAGAGCAACTACATAACATACCTTCAAACATAAGCCTTAATCATCATAATCATCATCTCCTTTTTTATCCCAGAATTCTTTGCTCCATCGCCAGTCCATCATATGACCTCTTCCTCCTCCAACTTGGGGGGAAACTAAATACACTGGGATGGTTTTATGCCAAACATCAAATCTCCCATCCCTGTATGCAACAGTTTTTCCATTGTCTTTTTGTCCCATCAACGCGGGAACGGAAACGTGAGGGGGCGACACATTTTCGGATTCGATTGATTGCTCTGTGTTAAACTGGGATCGTGGTCTTGTCACTGTAGTACCAGTATCCTTCGCGGGTGTGGACTCTTTGGACGAAACGAGATTCTGTTTTTCGCTTGGCCGTCCTTCGCATTTCGAGACTTGTTGTTGCTCGGCTCCCCCTGCTACCTCCAATTCACTTCCGTCGTCCACCGCCCGAATCACATCCACATTGTTTCCTCTGCCCATCAACGCGGGAACGGAAACGTGAGGGGGCGACACATTTTCGGATTCGATTGATTGCTCTGTGTTAAACTGGGATCGTGGTCTTGTCACTGTAGTACCAGTATCCTTCGCGGGTGTGGACTCTTTGGACGAAACGAGATTCTGTTTTTCGCTTGGCCGTCCTTCGCATTTCGAGACTTGTTGTTGCTCGGCTCCCCCTGCTACCTCCAATTCACTTCCGTCGTCCACCGCCCGAATCACATCCACATTGTTTCCTCTGCCCATCAACGGGGAACGGAAACGTGAGGGGGCGACACATTTTCGGATTCGATTGATTGCTCTGTGTTAAACTGGGATCGTGGTCTTGTCACTGTAGTACCAGTATCCTTCGCGGGTGTGGACTCTTTGGACGAAACGAGATTCTGTTTTTCGCTTGGCCGTCCTTCGCATTTCGAGACTTGTTGTTGCTCGGCTCCCCTGCTACCTCCAATTCACTTCCGTCGTCCACCGCCCGAATCACAATGGATGTAAGTTTACAGAGCAGCATACTCCCGTGGAGGCCATTCCCCAATAGCAATATTTTTGATCCAGTGCGTAACTTTGATCCTGATCGAACTTGTGAAACTCTTAAACGTGGAGCTTCTAAGGAGGCTTTCGACCAGATTTCTAACTTATGTTTCAGAGTTAGCCTACTACTTCGTCATGTGAATACACTATCATGGTTATATGTCCTTTGGTTGGAAAAAATGGATTCAAGCGGTGGAACTCTGTCAGAAGAAGATAAGTCCATGACAACTATTCTCCTCCGGATGCATCATCACATCGACACTGGAAAAAGATTCAATGACACAAGGGATCAAATAGATCCCTCGGTTGACGCCACTAGAGTACACGACCTTGGTTTTACTGGAGTTAGCCTTGACGACTTCAAAGGTGTCAAAAGGTCCCTAAAGTCTAGCTTCAAATCAAAGTTTAAGGTTGCTTTCGATAGGTGGAGATTCAGCAATTTTAATGATGTTTTCCTGAACCCAATATCAGGCGTTTGCTACAGTATGTATCAGGGTAAGATTGTATTTCTCTTCAGCCTGCTTGCACTCGTACTTTTTACTGATGTTTTTTTACAGATGTCACCGCAAAGCTGAGAGAAAAGGGGCTTTCAGTGAAAAAAGTTGAAGACTGGAATATTACTGTCGAAAGTTTTGCCTGTTTCCCCACTGTTCCACTATTATTTGATAAGGAATCTTGGAAGGCCCTTTGGCCGATAATAAACAAGACACCGCTCGAGGTGAGACAAGTCATGCAGAAAGTGCAAGAAGAACGAAAACTGAAAGAGATGAAGAAGAAGGATGAGGAGAAGCGGAAACGTCAGAAAGAAGAATTAGAAAGGCTTGATGCTCTGAAAAAAAAGCTCAGCTTGAAGCCAGAAAGAGAAGAACAATTATAGAATCTCCCACACAATCGCCATTACCCAGCTCGCCAGACCTTACTCCTGAGAAAATAATGCCCCCCGAGAAGGCCATGCCATCCTCAATAAGCTCAGCGACTGCAAGTAAAGCTGTTGAATCAAATCCTCCTTCTGTAAGAAAAACAGTTTCTTTTGTTTTTGAAAGATTTAGTGTTTCTCAAACACACGTATCTCTCTTCTCGTTAGGATCTGTCCATTACTGCCCTATTAGAACTGCCGGCAATCAAATGGTCTTATAGATACAAGCCTCCCTACTCCAATATCCAATACCAAGTAACAAACACTTGCCCTATCGATACCAATCTTCAAATGATCTTCTTCCTGTGGATCAGGTGCTTTGTTCCCCATTCTGTTGTGAAGGAGGATTTGCTCCTCCTGGACACCCTGACTTGCATCAGGAGAGGAGATTTCGATAAAGCCCGCCATGATGTGCTGTCAGATAGGTGCTTCAATGATCCCCAGATAGCTAACAAACTACAAGAAAGGGTCAAAAGGATTGGGAACACAGAACATTGGAGTTGTGAAGGAAACTTCACTGAATATAGGCCATTTCGCGAATTATTTAAGGCATATGGCTCAAAGCAGGTGATTTGGGAAGTCTGTTCAAAGATGGGAGAGAGTTGCCCCTTGCATCATTACTTTGAAACGCAATCAAAAAAGCATGTCTATCAAAAATGGTACACTGTCCATCTCAATCATGCACATACAGTGTCAGTCCAAAAGACCATTGACGAGAAGTTTCCAACGTATGTAAGACCATGCCAGAGGGAGAAAGCTATTGCAGATAATGAACCCAAAAGCTACACAAGTGAGATGGATTATGATCGTTGTCCGCAAAATGGGACCAGACAGGCACATTCCATTTCTCCTTGTCCTTGGGTGATGACAATCCATTGTCACACCGAGTACTTGTCTTTCATACCCTTGATGACATTCCCAAACAAGTGGTCGTTCCCCCAGCCATTCGATATACCCTTGCAAGTGTGATTCTGTATAATGGATGTCACTATAGAGGAATTAGTGTGGACGCCAAAAATCCACATGGGAATCATGTCATCTATGACGGAATGCTGAATCCCCCAAAAAGGACTCAACTAGTCAAGTCAAATGTTTCAATGTCCCAATATGCAAGAGGATATAACATTTTGGAACTGTGGTATGTCAAGGTGGAGAGTTCATCTATTGAACCAGGAAGTTCACCTTCTGCCATCTCTCCGGCAGTCCAGCCTAGGGTCTCAACTCTTCCCTCACCATCCACGGTTTCATCCACTGCCATCATGCCGCCGGGGATACCAAACCTTGGAAACACCTGCTACCTCACAACGCTCGTACAGATAACATTTTGGGTAGCGCCCCTCACAAATGGATTGAACGATGCCAAACTAACTAAGACAGACAGAAAAAAATTTGACGCCATTGATTTCGCCGGGGAAAAGAAGTCCCCTACGAGACTGTTTGAAGGTATTAAGTGTCTGAAACAACTGCTCTCCAGTATGAAAAAAAGTATTGAAGACAAAAAGACACATTTGTCAACAACAAGGACGGCTTTGAAAACTAAAATGGCAAGGCTTTGTAACGTTCTTAATCTGTCTCAAGCACAAAACGAGGCTATGGATGAATGCTGGACCATTCTCTTCAACCATTACTTTGAAATTCTCAAAGTTTCTCACCTGTACAAGGTTGAAATAAATACATTTTACCGCGAGATTGTTGAAACCAACTCCCAAGCCAAGCCTAGGGAAAGTAAAGAATCCCTTATTCAAAGCTGGCTTCTTATCAATGAAGAAGATCTAAAGAAGTGAGTCATCACCTGCATGCCACAGTTTTATCCCCATGCAATCCCTCATTTATTCTTCATGTCAATCAACAGAGGGGATCTCCTGAAAGCTTTGAGAGAGAAATATTTCGATAAGGCCGAGGCTAATGCTGAAGTCATTTCAGACTGGAAACCCGATGAGGCTAATTCGGTCAAGGCCAACACATGGGAATATGTTTTTGTCAATAGTCTTCCCCAATATTGGTGATAGGGATCTATCGAATAATTAATCGTCCAATTGATGGCAACTACACAGAAATCAAACTTAATAACAGCTTCGACTTTCCCGTGGTAAGAACATTGCAATGATTGCATTGGAAATTTGGAATCAAACTATTTTGTTGCATTATCACATCTCATTTATTACATCATATCTGTTAGGTTTTTGAAACGAATCAATTGCAATCCTCGGAAGAACAACCTCCCAATGAAGTCCTCAAGTACAGGCTCAGATTCATCTCCATTCATGAAGGTCGAGGAGGAGTTTACCTGGGAGAGGAAAAAGACGAGGCGGGAAAGGAAGACAAAGAGAAGAAGGGGAATAAAGGTCGAAAAAAAGGTAGAAAACAAGGATCTAAAAAAGAGTTGACAGCAACAGAAGACGTGGCTCACCAAGAGGGAAACAAGGAGTTGGAAGCAACAGACGTCGTGGCCCCCAATGGTGCGCACTATTATGGATACCTCTGTAATTTTTCATCATCACAATGGTACAAACTTGATGATCATGATGTGGATGTTGTGGAGGAAAATGAGGTGTTAGCAGATGCAAGGGATAAGGTCTGCATGTTGCATTACGTCCGCTTTGGATCAGTGGAATATGAAAGCTGCCAACAGATGGATACCTTGTTGTTCCCTACTCCAGAGCATAATCTTACTCTTTCCGCTGATGACCCAGAGCATAAGGTTGTTGATAATTCGAAATCTGAGCCTGTCATCTCTGTTGCAGACCATCCACATGGGGCTTCGAAACCAGCTTGCCCACCAGACGCCCCCAGTGCTCCCTCCGAAGTCCCCCATGAAGAGGCTGCATGCCCACCAGCTGCCGCTCAACTAGCAGCACCCAGTGCTCCTGCATCACTTCCGAAATTCACCAGAGCTCCAGACGCCCCCAGTGCTCCCTGCGAAGTCCCCCATGAAGAGGCTTCATGCCCACCAGCTGCCGCGCAAACAGCAGCACCCAGTGCTCCTGCAACACTTCCGAAATTTTCCAGAGAGGAGTACTTGGAATCCATTGCTCAATGGTATCCTTCAATGAACATGGGTTATTTGAGAAGTCACATGGTACTGGATGAAGATTGGCTTGTCAAGAGGGACAATGCTGCCGTCAAAGCTCGCAGAGCTGTGGAAGCTCTGATTGAAGCTAAGAAACTGGTATTACCGAGTTGCCAGGATAATCACAAGAGCTATGATTCTGACGGCAACAGTGTTTCCAGTATTGCCAGTTATATGCAAAAGAAGGCAGAGAAAACCAAATTGGATAAAAATGATGCGGAATTCTTCATGCATCTCAGATCCTGTTTTCCATTGTATTTTGCATTCGACACCAGGGATGTCTCGAAGAGTTACTGTCCCTTTGCTAAGTTTAACCAAACTTGGCGAGAAAGGTTTTCTTTGGAATCAATCCTTGAGGGTATGGAATGCAATGGCACAGAGTTCACCGCCGATGGGTTGCGAGATCATATTTCTCAGTGTCATTCCAAAACCTGGTGTGGAATTGGGCTCAAGTTCTTTTTACATGAACTATACCCCCACCCCAAAACAGCTTCCAAAGAGGCCACATCAAAGCAGAACAACAGGAGTAAAAAAACAGTAAGTTGACCTATTCTCAACTGACTCCTCCCGTTGAATGATTAATTTACTTACACATCATATTGAATCCACTTGACATTTAAAGAGAGGGCTCCTCCAACTGCCACGCCGCATTCTACCGTGGTGACCAATGCATATAAAAGGATGCGTGGAGAATTGACCATGACAACTTCGATCAAACCTCCTCTCCAATCTGGTGCTGCTTCATCTACCCCTGCACTTCCTGTCAGACCACAACCCCACCCCCCCCAACCACATGCAGTTAATGATGCCCCAGCAATACCTCCCTCGAGAACTCATACGCTCCCCCCTCCTCGAACAACAGTTCCTACCCCCTACAGTACTGCCAGAACACCAGGTTCTGCAGAGGCAGCAAGTGTGTCTTCTCGACCACCCAATGCTGTGCCCAGTATTTCAGCGGCAACAGATGCTGCTGGGGCTGCAAAGTCGTGTCAACTTCCTGAACCAAATACAGTCCCCATTGCATCTGGTATATTTGGAGCAGAGGAGCCTTTAGCACAACTGTCCGAACCACAAGCTGTCAATGCGGCCTCAGCAATTCCTCCCACAACAACTCATAAGCTCCCCCCTCCTCCAACATCAGTTCCTATCCCCCCAAGTATTGCCAGAACACCAGGTTCTGCAGAGGCTGCAAGTTTGTCTTCTCAATCAGCTAATCCAGGAGCGTCTGCCACGGCTCCCACCCATAATCCAACAATTTTTTCATATAATACAAGGGAGATACCAGACAAATCAAAAGTGCCCGCTTTGGCAACCACAAAAGCAACCTCAGAATCCTCCGGCGCCCAACCATCTGCTGCTCTTCCTCTTGACGCAACCGTATCATTGCCAAACGTCTCATCAACAACCGGTGGAGCTGCATTTGATGCTGATAATGAGAATCCTGAACTCCAGAGAGACACATCAGATTCAGAGCCAGAGAGAGAGCAAGGGGACGAACCTTATCCTAGAGAACCAAAGTATAGAATTGGGACATTCATTAAGAAGGAAGTGGATAACATAGAGTGTACTGGGTTCATACATGGCTATGTGCTGGACAAGGAATCGTTTGTGTACCATGTTCACCTGATCGAACGTGACACTGAAGAGTCTATCACCGAAGAGGACATCCTAAATTTTGTTTTTTTCTCATCCGATTCTTGGGTTGTGGAGAAGAACTTGGATGTTTTTGTCAGGGTGGGCAAAACTGATCATCCTGCGACCATTGATTCCATGGTCAGGTTAACGGAGGAATTAGTTGATACGAGTTCTGTTAGAATCAAGTGGAGCATCAACAACCAGAAAAGTGAGGTGGATCTTTCGACAGTTAAACCAATGCACGCGAGTCGCAGGGGAATGCAAAAGCAAAAAGAAAGAAAGAAAAAACTAGCCAGTGTAGAAGACATCACCCCTGGTATAAGAAGTACCCCAACGACCACTCCAGGGCAAGTCCAGGATTCATACTGTCCCAGGAAATTGCTAGTTGGGCTATCTTACCATTGCCGTCACTACATCAATTGCAACTCCAGGTATTCAAAACAGAAGACTGCAAAATTGGTAGAAAAACGACTAGAGCCCCAGAGGACATCGTTACTTTTCGCGACAATTACCGATTGTATCAGCAGGAAAGATCAAAGGGTTCAGCTTTACCCTCCCAAGTTACCCTTACGACAGGAATGGAGTTGTACAGGGAAAAAGACACCATCGACTCTGTCATGAAGACATGTGATGGATTGGAAGCGAAGCTCTCTGCCCAATCTTCGTTCGCAAGGTGTTTATGTCTTATGACACACTCGTGCAGGATTGAAGAGTTCCAGGCCAAAAGTGAAGAAGATGAGGACCTGAATAAAACCATGGCTGACGTCCCTCTTGTCTTTGGTCCTCTGCGCTCTTTCATTGACAGAGACGATCAAGTCGATCTTGAACTGTCATGTTTGTCCAACATGAGTGTCACGGTTGTTTTTGTTCCCAACATCGAGATCCACCCAGTCCTACTTCGTTTCGTTTCACAGCTTTTTGGTTTACAAAAGACCAGACGGACTACAAGCATGCCATCTTTGCAGTTCATGGTCCCTCCCTATTGGACAAGACCCACCTTGTCAATCTTCTATCTGCGGGATATTTGGACTTCATTCAAGTTTATGATGTCCTGCATGGCTCCATTTTCAAGCCTGATGTCGATGACAGGATGGACCTTTCTTGTCAACAGGCAGACACAAGCTTTCCCGATGATGGATCGCTTCGCACTTTCCTTCACAATATTTGTGTGTTAGTGGCCTGTACTATCCAAGGCCGGGTTGTCAACATATCAATGAAATCACCTTACTTCAAACCAGTGAAGAAGCATCTGGCCGATTATTTGATAAACCGATCCTCGTCAGCCAACCTTAACTGGTTGAACATATTTCTCAAGAGGATAAGGTCTAATATTTTTTCCATGGATAACTTGATTCTCGGGATTAGGGATCCTGAAGGGGATGAAGTGTTTGGCCTCCACATTGGCTCCATGTTGGATAATGTATTCAAGTTTGGAGCAAAGGATAATAGGTATAAACATCATGAGGACTGGGCTAGCAGTAATTGCTGCATTGAAACTGTCTGTGCTTCGCCATGGTCATCTACAAGCAACCCGCAACTGGGAAATACAGTTTTTGGTGTCAGTGCTGTAAAAAGAGTGTTCATGCTTCTTCTTCTGGTGAATTCGAGTCACTCCACGATGCCATGGTTGCAATCCCATACGTCTCAATCACCCATCGGCTAGCAAGGAGACTCCAACTGTATTCATCAGAGCTCTTTACCGTGGACCCGCCTGAACCAGAAGACTACTCTTTTCAAATGGACTTCAGGTTGCATGCAAAGCATCTCATGGGAATGCAGTCTGATACCTCTATTGTGGAGTGTGTTCCTGATTCCTCCAAGTTGGATAATGCCATAGGGGATGACTCTATGCTTCTCTCTGCTCTGAAAAATGATGTAGGCCATAGGAGCGTAGGGACGGCCAGGTCGTGGAAGAGCATTGTAAAATTTATATTTGGAACACCGGACGATGATGATGATGATGATGAAACCCCTTCGACTGAACATGGCGAGACAAGGACCCTACGACAAGATCATGATGTTTTGCAGGAAAAATTCGAAAGGGTGATGGATGGGGGAGACGTGGAGACGGTGTTTCCCATCAGTCATAATGAGAAAATTTTACAGCTGCGAGAAATTGAAGGCAACGGCAAGGATTGGAAGCCTGAGCTTGATCATGTGGAGGGACTTCTTGGGAGCCGAGCGACTCACGTCACAAAGGTGGACTGGAAGGATCCATCATTTCTTTGTGTTATGCCTCGTGATATTGGGCAACTACTCGAAGAGGGCGATTGCGTGCACTTGAACAAAATTCTTCAAGATGACCAAAATGAATTCAATTTCTTTCATCAGTTGGGTTTACTGGCTGCATACCTACAAGTGGCACCAGAAGGTAGTGATGATGCACATACCTATAGGCGGATTCCAAAAATCGCACGTCAATTTGCTTTCGAGTGTTCGAATGGGTGTGAAAATATTTTCACCAAGGAGGGCCGAAAGAGGATAATCAAGGACTCCAATATATATGTCATGACATCTGAAGTATCTCCTTCACATTATAAGAAACTGCAAGATATATCTAAATTCCTGAAGGGGGAAGAATTTTATGACATTGTAGGTGATCGTTCTAAAGCAGCAAAACGTGTCCAATGGGTTGCAAGTCCAACAGTTCAGGGTATTTTAGAGGAAGACGTGAAGTTTTTGAGGGACTTGAACATAACATGGAGGTGGCTCTTCCAGAGAAGGTGAAAAGTAACCTGAGCAATCATTTTGAATCACTCAAACAAGAATACGAGGCACCGGACTTTTTCCAAGTAACTGTTCTCCATCCCTACCATTCTTATCTTCGGATACGACGTCATGGGGGTTTCGACAACACCTGTTCATATGGATTTGCCGACACCCAAGTTGCAATGTCAACCTCCTTCCTGTATGGTACTATTCCCTTCATGAAGGCTATGGAGAGAATGACCAATCCCTGTTTTCAGGACAAGGACTTTGCAAAGGTCATGAAAGGCAAACATGTAGAAGAGGATCCTGATGACTTTCGTGTTGACTTAGAAGATGTCGGTGGCACAGCCAGCGAGAACTTTGATGCCAACACTACCGACCCAATAGTAACAGGGGACAGTCCTGACCCAACTGCGACTGGCAATGGCAGCGACAGGGAGAATGTCGATCCAATAGAGTCTGTAGATAGCTCAGCAAGATCGGGGAGAAAGAGGGTTTTGGTCCCACCTCGGAATGTACCACGAGGGAAAGAACTCAGGGCACTTCCTCCAAGGGCTGCAAAGAAGAAGAAGGATGGCTTAGCTCCTGATTACCATTCCTCTCCACCGGTGGTGCATTTTTCCATGCGATTCCCCATTCCAGTCACTAGGGAAAAGTTGAACTGTGCGTTTGGAAATACAGTGAATCTTTTAACATACATCAATCACTTCAATACAGGTTTGAAACAAAAGTTGTTGGATTTACAATCAAAGCAATCATATCGCGGCCTTTTAGAAATCCAGACGTGTATTAAGCATTGCGGATATGACATCATGGTTCTTCCACAACTTACAGGTTTTACCGGTTTACATTCATTTGTTACCAAATTGAGTGTCCCCATGTTGGTTTCTCTGGAACTGAAGTTTCGCACTTACACAACCAGGCATGTGATTGGTATTTCGCCCATCATATCTCCAGAGACCGGCCAGGTCGAGTACCACATCATTGATGGAGCTCATCCCGAGATGAAGGCGATGAAATTCAGCCAAGAGAATATTGATTGGTGTTGTGGAGAGGAAATCTCTTTCAAAAAGATGGCATGTGGCTTTGCTTTTGTCCCAGGGAAGAAGAGAGTTTTGGAAATGTTGACTGACAAAGCAGGATACAATGTGGAACCCGAACATCACTATGTTTGGTAAAAACCCAAAGACTAGTAATAGACGGGGATGGAAAAATAAAACTGACCGTAGCTATGAAAGGATATTTGGACAAAATAATGTAATCAAGAAAGACAAGAGTGAATATATGGAAATTTGGAAACATCTTATGAAAGAGTACCAAAAGAAAAAACCAGCTTACATGAGACGAAAAAAGCATCAACATCATAATGGAACCATAACATAATGCAAAACGATAACATAATGCAAAATTACACAACACAAAATGAACTACTTTGACTGCAATGTTACAATTGGGAGGACAGTTTTGCAAGAGTCATATATCCCTTGGTATTCCACTACCAAAGTGAACATTTCCAATAACATGTGTGTTTTGACTGTCAAACTGTACCATCATGCTCCTAATGCCTCCCCCGTCTTCTGGACAATACTCCCACCTTCCAAAATTTTGAAACACTCGAAAATAGTCGTCATCACTTGAGGAAGTCCCTTCTTTAATCGTCATAGAGCCCAAGAACAGTACACGGCGGTATCCTTGATCTCTATAACGATCAATCAATGTCACGGTAATGTATCCCATCAATGTGCATTGGGAGTCCCTTACTGGTGCTTGAATTTCAAAGTCATCGTGATGAAATCCAAACACGTGGAGCCATCGATGGATGAGTCTACATTCACTCTCAAAATTAGCGACAGTGTAGTCATGATCGAAGTAATGAACCGTAAACTCCATTTGCTTAAAGTTTTCTTCAATGCTCCCGCCGGTGAACCCAATACCAAATCTGTAAATACCACGCAAGCGCCTAGGAAGACGATCAACACCAAGAGTGTGCCAGTACTCTTCTGCCGATACCTTACATTGTAATATTCCGTCTTTCCACGACATCCATGTGTAGGGTTCAACACGCTCATCGCTAAAAACCCATGTAAGCAACTTAAGGTACGGCCCGATTTCTCCAGAAAAATCTTAAGGGTTGGACTTCTATCAATAAAGAGCAGTCGCCTCCATTCTGTGTTGTCCTCATGTCTGCAGGCAGAATCCATAATTTCTAAGCGCCGGAGGTGTCGCCTGTCAACCCCGTAATATTTCTTTGCAATTCTGTGCCATATGGGGTCTGCAGTGTCGGGATCATGGTTGAGTATTTCGTCCCATTGTTTGCAAGTTTGTGAAAGCAGATACACTATCCCCATCGCCGCTGCTGCAAATTCCATGATTCTGATTTGAATGTCCGATTCAACCGTGTTCTGCCAAAACGAATTTATGAAAGATGCATCACTGCACGCCATTGCATTGGAATCCGTTTTCAGACACAATGCATCTCTATTGCTTAACTTGATTCGCTTCCTATGACAAGACAAGTATAACAGAGTAAGCGATGGTGTCCAAAGGAAATCAATCTTGTAGAACCGTTTGTGATAAACTCACTGGGACGGCTGCTCTGGCCGATGTCGCTCGCTCCCCGGTCTCATCCCTTGAGATCATCAGTCGAAGGCCTTCCTGTGTGTCCTGTGTCACCATATCCCCGAAGGTATATTCATCTGTTGCAGATGCATTATCCTTTGTCGTTGGAACTGCGGTTAAAGCGGTCACATCCGTATCATCCGTCGCATCCTCGCTGACTTTAGGTTCTTCTTCACGAACGCGTACAGTCCGTCCAGCGTTGCAGCTGGAAGTTCCGTTCTCCGCATTTCGGCTGCTAGCAGTTCCCTTCTCTGACATTGTCCAAATAATAGTGGATGGGGGCAGATGTTGTGGAGAATGTGGCAATCTGGATTTTATGAGAATGGGCATGATTGCCATACAAATTTACCTGTAAGTTCAAAAAAACGAATACAGGTTACAAACCTGTGCCAATATAAAGCATTAAAGGTATCTAGACATGGCACTAATATTCTTAGTGACAGCTTACACAAAAGCAACAGAAGAATTAATTACTTCATTAGTAGGACATTTTTGAGTGGTACAGGCAACCTCAATTTTCCCATATCATCTCTCACCCTCCAGCTGCGGCAGATCATGGTTCTCATGAAGGTGTTATTTGTATTTTTCTCTCTAAAAAGTATGAAATAATCACCACATTCCTGCAATAGTTCCTCTCTGCTCTTGTACAGATGGGAATGCAGACTCTGTGGCATAGTTTCAGTGTACCAAAGATTAAATGTCCAACTCCCATCGGTGTCATTGAAAATGAGAGGGTGAACGCCAACTCCTTTGACTCGTGATTTTTCAAAACATACCAAGAGATTTCCATTCTTGTCAATCACTCCTGAAACTATGTCTTCCTGTGTGAAAACATCCTCAACCCTGGCATACTTCACCCCTCTGTTGTAAATCCTAACATGACTGGTCCGAGAATACTTCTTAGCCCTTGAAAAGGGGTTTTTCTGATTGAATGAATCCAAGACATCAGTCCTTAACATCTTAGTAAGGATTGTCTTGAGATATTGTTCAGTGTGCTTCATTGTAGATACCTCCCTCTTGAAATTTTGGATGTAACTCTCATTCTCACCCTCCCAGCAATGTCTCATTGGTCCTGACTCTTCGATCATGTCGCCAATGTTCAGCAGACTGAGATAATTTGCCCCTCTCACATAGAATGGTGCTTTTTTCTTGTCTGTAACTGTTGATGTCCTGTCATCAACCTTTCTCTTTTTTCCTCGATCATCTCTTTCTTGATTTGAATGCAAGTTTTCACCAACAATCCATAACCTCCGGCACGATGATAGGAATAATCTCACCAATACATTGATTGTCTCTGTCGGAACCTTTTCTTCTGCAAAGATGTGAGAGATAAGACAGAACCAAGTCACTCTCATGCTCCTAAAGGCAAGCACCAAATGTTTGTCAAGGTTGTTTGCAACCTCGCCCTTATCCAAAGGCGAAAAATGGAACAAAGACACCCGGGTGAATGCAAGGTAATGATCCGATTGCCAATTGGCAGTACCGAGGTTTTTCTTCTCCATATCTGAGAACTTCATAGCAAGACACCAGACTAGGTACACCGAATTGATTGTTTCTTGACTGCCTTGTATCGCATTGATGAGTGTGTGCCATGCTGCATTTTGGCCCCGATCTTTTCTGTAAGCTAACATAGATGTTTTGGCGATCAGAGATTTTTCAATTCCAAGGAAGCACATATGCATAGGCATTGTCTGGAAACTTATCAACTCCACGTCAATTGTCCTAAAATTCCTTAGAATCTGAGGAAAGGCCAAAGATTGGGAAGCTTCCTTCCCCACCAGATCTTTAGTTAATGTTGGGACCAAACTAGTTGAAAGACCGATCGCTTGTAGGTATCTTTTATCACGCCCCTTGGCAGTATTTGACAAGGTACTAGAAAAGCACCAATCTTGTAAAGCTGTTATAGAGTTAAATATCATTTCAAGGACAGCTCAACTGCAGGGAAGTTTTCAATGGTCTGTAAAAATAATTCAGGATGAATTGGGTATGTCTTGGGTTTTGTCACTCCATGGTGCCACCAATCAAGGCATTGGTCACAACAGATTTCTCTCTTCACATTCACAGTTGGGGCTGAAAGAATGTATTCAATGTTTTTGAGGTGACAGGTTGGACAGGATGGAACGAGATTGTCATCGAACTGGCCCGAATGTCTCCATCTGTGGGTGAATGTACCATTTTGAGTGGTACAAGTGTTTGAGCACCGTTCTACATAATCATTGCTTATCATTTCAAGAAACACCATTGTTGGGTATACCCGATTTTCCTTCCCTCCCCAGTATCTGAGTGTTGGAGACTGAAGATCTTTCAACTCCTTGAGCAGCTGGATGAGAATATCATTTTGGTTTTGTCTCTGAAAGCACAAAGCAAAGGGTGCTGTATGGCGGCTGGTATTTTTATTGTTGGGGCAATGACGGTCAGTGTGAACATCTGCAGACTGTTGAATTCATTCTTTCCTTTGATTTGATGAGCCTCGAATCCATCTGACCATACTCTTACGAGGAGGATTTGGGTGTCGATCGAGATATCTGTCATGGTTGAAACATTATGGTGAAGATTACATAGGAATTTCGTCCCATAATGACCAGATTGATCTACCCAGTCATCTTCATACCCAGCACGGAAGAACATTACATCTATCCCCATTGCTAAAATATGATTGATGATTTCTTTGGCTGGGATGTAAGCAGCCTTTTGACTAATACTGACAGTTGGAATTGGTAAATTTTTGACAATAGAGTTTTGTCCTTCTGTATAGACTGATCGAACTGTCTTATGATTCAACGGGGCTTTGATGGAAGATGGCTTATCACCATGAATCTGCCATGCTGTCTGAACGCAATCATTTATTTCCTGTACTATTGATGATACTTCCAGTTCGTCGATTCCACGGGCGGCAAGCACCTGAACGATGGAATTCTGATAATTTTCAGACAGTGCTTTCTTCTCAGATTGGATGATTTCATTGTGTTGGGAGATATTGTGAAGGGTCATAGTTGCAAGGTCAACGGATTTTGTGGTGGGGAGTCCATAGTACACTGACGCAATGTGGAGATGGAAAACATGTCTTCAACTGACAGCGAGGAGAAATCACTATAGACTTTGGAGTCAATGACAGAATTGAAAACCAACCCCTTTAATCCATCCCCTTGATTCTTGTGGTCCCTCATAAAAATTTCGCACTACCAGTAGGCCATTCATTACGGTTTCCCAGAATGTTGAGGAGGTTGTTCCTATCGGAATAACAAGAAATAAGACCTCGCGTGTCAGAAATTCCTGCGCCACTACTGGGATCGAATTCAACTTCCCATTCCCCCCCATCTTCAACGCCAAGGTGATCAGCAGTAACACCGCCTCGTGTATTGTGGTTGCTTCCTTGTCTTTTATCGAGTCAACTTGCGAATCGCGCCGTAGATCAGAATATGGCTGAGAATCATCGGCGGGGGTTTCTCCGACAAGATCCGTAAAGTTTTCCACACCCTTCTTACTTTCGTGGTGGCCTGTTGTCACGTTGTTGTTGTCATTGCGTCTTACACATTTGCATCCTTTGTCTTGCAGTCTTCCAGACGTATGGGAACTTTGACTCCCACAGGACAAGCAAAAGAATAGCTTTTCCACAATTCCCGATCGATGAAGGACATGGTGAATGATGGAGTACCACGATTTCATTTACAATTCTTGCAGAGGAGAAGTAGGGCCTTCCGCCAAGGTGAAACAAAGATGATTTGCAGCTGGGGCATTTGATATTTTTCTTCTTGTGCCAAAAGTGTAAACGAATTTGTATCTTGTTCTGCTCCTCGAGATTCATTTTTGTATTTGAGACTGTGTGCTGACATTTGCGGCTAGAGAGATGCAACTGCTGATATAATATTTGCAGGGGTTGTTTGATGTGGTGAGGAATGTTGCAATATTCTATTTATATGAATGATGGTTTGTTGTTGTCATTATGCACAATCTGTAATATCATGGACCCTGATGATACCAATGCAGCGATGACATTTGAAATGATTGAAGTATTACTTCTTTGGGCTGAGGTATTCTTAGCTCTAAAAATACCTAGTTAGAAAAAAATATAATCGTTTAGATCTTGCTGTTAGTAAAATTGTTAGCAGTCGGTGACAGTCAAACATTGTCCCCTAAACCTTACTAACAGTTAGCAAGAAGTGAGAAAGAATTCATTACTCCGCCCACTGAACCGACCGTTGAGTTCGGTGTTAGCTATTCTGTTAGTGAAAAATACTTGCTAACACATTTACTAACAGTCTTACTGCTCTTACTAACAATTCGTTTGCAGTGCAAATGAAGTGTAAGAAATGGTTGAAAATCCAGAATTTTTTTACTGATAATGCACTTACATCATCCACCAACTCCTTGCTAATCTCATCTGATGTCTGTTACAAGATTAACACAATGGTTTAACATATGAAAATCTCATTGCATTACTGAAATAAAAATGTCATTCTCACATTAATTTTGAACTCCATTGACTTGATCTGTTGAGAAGTTCTATTCTGCAAGCAGAATAACCACGCGGCGCCTTGGTCCTAGGCTGCATGCGGCTGTCTGCTAGATTGCTATAGTGGGTGAGAGATAACTCTAGGTAGTAGGTAGTGGGGCATAGTGTATAGGGATGTAACAAAGTCCCTAAAGTAACGGGCTTATGGACTAATACTAGACAAGTATCGTCCCCTCGCGCATTTGTGACAGCTATTGAAGCTCGTCGCAACGGCGCAGGGGCGGTGGGCGGGAAAACTTTTCGGACGGAGTTAGCCTGGAGGAAGCTAGAGATTCGATTGGTCGGTCGGTCGAGCAATCGAAGGAGAGGATTTGTGAGGACATGAGTGTCCACGCAATGATGTGCATTGTAAGATGGCGGTGTGTGTGGTGCTCCCGCTCATTTCGTCGCCTTACAGGCAAGTGAGACGACAGTCTGTACTGAGTAGGATAATGTTGTACGTAAGGGTATGGAGGTCCTACGTGCTACGTCCGTCTAGTGTAGTCCTTAGCTGGCTACGGTTAGGGCGATACGACGCGTGTCCAACTAGGCAGCTGTCTTAGCAGCTGGCCCGAAGTCTATCAAGGATATTCTGCAAGCAGAATAACCACGCGGCGCCTTGGTCCTATGCTGCATGCGGCTGTCTGCTAGATTGCTATAGTGGGTGAGAGATAACTCTAGGTAGTAGGTAGTGGGGCATAGTGTATAGGGATGTAACAAAGTCCCTAAAGTAACGGGCTTATGGACTAATACTAGACAAGTATGCGTCCCCTCGCGCATTTGTGACGCTTGGCTGAAGCTTCGTCGCGACTACCCATGCGCTCCTGGAGTGGAGGCGCGGTGGAGTGTGGCATGTTGAGGAAGAGTCCATTGCCGTAGTCGTAGAGACATGACGTGCGTGCCACCGAGGTGACACAAAGTGCGAAGAGGTGAAGGCATCTAGCAGACGGCCATATGGAGGCAGGAGCGGGAAAAGGAAAAAGAAAAAAAATCTTTACGTGACGAATGGGACTGGAATGCATCTGGTGCGTACCGGGTGGAGTAGAAGTATCGTGGGGATGAAGCCACGACGCAGCGCCCGGAGGGCAAAAATATCAGAGACGATGTCCGCGGAAGAGATGTCTGCTGGTTCAGGCGGCAGCCTGAGCACGACCGCGAGTGGATGGGGATTGGGTGATCCTGGGATGGGAATGACCGGGTGCACCTGAAGGTGCTCGGGGCCGGCCGGTGTGGCGCTAAGCGTTCATGAAGTTGGCGGCGGCGAAGCGATCGATGCCGCGACGCGGAGCAGCGGATGGCAGGCGTGACTTCGCGGCCGGGCGGTTGGGGGCCGGACCGCCGGGCCGGTTCTGGAACGCCCTCCGAGGGGAGGCAGTCGACTGGTCGACACGCCTTTGGGTTGCTCCGCGCGGCGGGTGAAATGTGTCATTCCTGAGGAGCTGGGTGGGTGGTACGAGACCCAGGTGAGTCCTGACGCGAAGAAGGAGGGATGAAATTTAAGGTGCTGACGCGCTGGTTGTTCGCCGCAGGTGCTTTGGTGGGGTGGACGAGACCCTGGCGGAGTTGTTCGCGACACCACCCGCCCAAGGGCAGTTTCAAGGGGAACCAGAACGATCGGTTCCGGCCTTCGCCGACGGGCGCGGGCGTGACGGGCCTAACCGCGACGCCCTGGGCCCTCAGGCTGTACGGAGGGCGGTACACGGTGGATTTTCGTCCCCGTGAGTCCCGGGTACTTGGAGTCGTCGCTGTCGGACGAGCTGACATTGTGTGTTATGCGTTTCAACAGGAGCGGACTACGACTACCTCGAGTCGGCCAACGAGCAGCTGGAGAATGAATGGGACAGCGGGGACGCCGAGATGACAGAGGAGGAATACGAGGGCGGCGAAGCACCGCCGAGCCAGTTACGCCCGGCGAGGGGAGGGCGCTACTTTGAGCCACGTCTTGTCGGCACCGGGTATGTTCGCGAGGCTGTGCACTCGGACTGACGCGGGGAGAGGAGGAGGGTGGAGGCGAATTAGTTTGTGTTGTAATTAAAGAGTAGAGCGACTTGCTAAGGTAATAGGAAAAGTGTGTGTATTGAGCAGTAACTGGTGTAATGGAAAGTTATTTGAGTAACTTAAGGATTAGATGTTAAGAAGACTAGCACTTATGCGCAGTGTGGAGAAGCCGAGACCGGCGTTGGTGTGTATCCCGTTAGGCTGCGCTGGCACAGAGGAGTTACTCGTGCGGCTCAAGGGATCGGGCGCTCCCCGTGGGAGGATCGAGCCCGGGTGACGGCCTCGGTGCTGGTCGGCCGTAGAATGTGCTGCGGATGTACATGAGGAATGTGTCGCCAGCGCAACGGAGGCGGCTTTTATGCGCGCTGGTTGTTCGCCGCCAGATGCTTTGGTGGGGGTGGGCGAGACCCTGGAGGAGTTGTTGGCGGCGCCATCCTTCCAAGGGCAGTTTTGAGGGAACCCGAGCGACGGAGTTCGGGCCGTCATCGATGGCGTGGCGTATGGAGCCTAACCGCATGCCGGGGCCCTCGGGCTGTAGGGAGGCGGTACACGGTGGAGTTCCGTCCCGGTGAGTCGAGGTACTTGAATGAGTCGCTGTCGGGCGAGCTGACATTGTGTTCTATTCGTGTCTACAGGAGGCGGATTATGACTACGCGAGTCGGCAAGCGAGCAGCTGGAGATCGAGTGGGACAGCGGGGCGCCGAGATGATGGAGGAGTACGAGGCGGGGAAGTACCGCCGGAGCCAGTTGCGCCCGGCAAGGAGGTCGCTCGCCGAGCCGCGTCTTGTCGGCACCGGGTATGTTTGCAAGGCTGTGCACTCGGACTGACGCCGGGAGAGGAGGAGGGTGGCGGCAGTAGTTTGTGTTGTAATTAAAGAGTAGAGCGACTTGCTAAGGTAATAGGAAAAGTGTGTGTATTGAGCAGTAACTGGTGTAATGGAAAGTTATTTGAGTAACTTAAAGTTAGATGTTAAAGACTAGCACTTATGCGCAGTGTGTGGAGAAGCCGAGGACCGGCGTTGGCGTGGGTCCCATAGGCTGCGCTGGCGCAGAAGGAGTTCCTCGTGTGGCTCGAGGGTGGGCGTGCCCCGTGTGGGATCGAGCCCGAGGGTGATGGCCGTGTGCTGGTTGGCGGTGTAGAATGTGTTGCGGAGATACATGCGGAAGGTGTCGCTGCGCCAGCGGAGGCGGTTTTGATGTAAGAGTCGGAGGAGACCGGGCTCGGTGGAGGAGGTTGGCTGCCGTGGCGCGTGTCGAGTGGCAGGACCAGGCGAGGAGGTCCTTGTGACGGGGGATGTCAAAGACTTTGTGGGCGGCGTGTCGCGGGAAGATGGCGAACTGGGCAGCTGTGATCTGTCGCCGGGTTCCTGTGGTGGGTCGAGGTAGACTGCAGCGGGGCAGCCACTGGGAGTGCCGAGTCGTTGAGCACGCCGGACGATGTTGAGACTGGCTTGTGTCGGGCACATCCAGTTGGAGTCCGATCCTGCGCCCGGTAGGTGAGGGATTGGCCATTGTCATTGTTTTTGCTTGCGGAAACAGAGGGTCGTGAAGGTTATGTCGGCGTCGGGTGTGGCGATGACATCGTGGGCGGCGTCCTGTAGAGGTGGAGAAACTGAAATCCTCCGCATGATGGCGGGCAGTCGCGGACTGGCGTCGCCCCAGTGGGATCATCGATGGTGTCGAAGGATGCGTGGTGGTCATTGCACCACTCGGTTTCCGGAAGCGGTGTAGCAGCGAGTGCAATCCAGTCTGCAGTCAGCGCGGACGAGTGAATCCGCAGAGCGCGGGAGCGAGGTTAGCGATGTAGTGAAACATGCTATCGGAGATCATCTCGCTACGTTTAGGAACTACTTCATACTTTTTGATCGCATTGGTCATTATTTTAGCGTAGTTAATGTCGGCCTGGTGAGGGCAGGGTAGCCAGCGGTCGGTGTGCAGAGTGCAGGCCTGCTTTATGTACCAGAGCAGCGTCGCATGTCGAATTGCACGCCAGTGATAGTGCGGCCGCGGATGAAGCGAGACGGCGTAACAAGCGGTATCAATTGCGGCCCTGAAGGGGTAGCCGGCGTGCAGGGGTCGGGCAAGCCTACGTCGTGGCACCAAGAGAGGAAGTGAATCTTCCGGGATCGATCAGTAACAGTAACTTCTTGCTTGCAGTGAGAGGATCAAGCAGTCGGTCCGCAATGGGGCGTCCACAATCGAGGAGGTGAGGTCGGCATTGGGGAGGAAGCGCCGACAACCAAGCAAGCTGGGGGCCTGTGCGAGAAGGAGAGGGAATTTGTGAGTGAGAGATGTTTCGCACGGTATGCGTGAGATGCCATCGGCAATGACATTTGTTTTGGTGTCGACCCGCCCGAAGCGGTAGCGGCGCTTGATGATCAAGAGGAGCAGGGCAGCCTGAAGCCGGGCAAGATCGCGGCGGTGGCGCTGGAGGTGCAGCCTCGTGAGCCACGACTCCCGGCAGTGTTGTCACACTTTCGGCGGTAGAGAGGGTGTGGGTCGCATCGAGTGGCGGCGTGTCTCGAGGTGGTGCAAGTGGCAACCCATCATTGTGATGAGTTGTGCCGCATACTCGGCGAGTTGATGCTGATCAGGGCTGGGTTGTCCCGAGTTGTGATGTACTTGAGAGTGCGTCGCGGACTTCAGCGGGCCACTCGAAATACCACCAGAACTTGGCCTCGGGGGCAGTACCCGCCTGCAGCGGACAGGCTTGAGTCGCTGCGTCGCGATCGAAGGGGATGCGTGGGATAAGGTATGCGATGGGGCATGAGGTAGGGCAACCGGGAGAGGAAAGGGCCCTCTCGATTAGTCGCAGGTCCCTGCGGTCGGCCCGATGTGGTGGAGGAGTGGGCAGCCGTGTACTGGCCGGGCCGTCGCCAGTGTGGAATGCCCGCTCGGCGACTCCTGAGGGTGAGGGCGGTGGCAGTGCGGATTATCTGGTGCGTTGCGGAACAGCTGACTGGTGCGGACGAGGTGAGAGTTGTTTAGGTGGAGCGCCGCGATGGATACATATATGTTCCCGAGGAGGATTTTTAACCACGGCAGCTGAATGCAATGTGATTGAGCTTCCCGTGAGCTCCTCGGCCTCCTTTGCTTTGAAGGAGGCGGCGGTGGGGAGCCTAAGTCATTCGTAGCAGGGAAATGGTGGCGGAAACAAAGTCTGGCGGAGTGCCGGCAGTTAGTTTCCTGAGGTTTAGGGTGAGCCCCAGAATCCTGTTGACCGGGGCCACGTGGAGTTCGTGTAGCTTATCCCATGAGATTGGGTCCTGTCGGCGCGCAATGTCAGAATCGCCCAGCAGGAGGAAGATGGCCTCGATGCTGGGCGCGATGGCCTGTTCGAACCGGCGAGTGTCGGCGACGTCGAGGTAGGCGTCGTCGTCGGCGTAGATGCCGTGTGGCGTAGGCCTGGGGTTCCTGGCGGCGTGGACGCCTTGGTTGGCGTCGCGGGATGCTTGTGTGAATCGCGTGCGCCGTGCCTCGCAGGATCGGCACCACTTGATCTTGTCGAGTACTGCCCTGTGTTTGTGCACGAGGGAGGTATCGAAGAAGAACCGTTCGGGTGCTGACTGGGCGCGTCGCACTGCCTCCCAGTTGGCGGGGCTGAAGTCGGCGCCCGAGCGAGCCCGATCTGGAAGAACAGGTAGTCGGCGAGGATGTGCGAGGCAGCGCCAGCCACGTCAGGATGGTGCTTTATTTGGCGGAAGCAGGACTTAGCGTCATTGGCGTGAGCGGCGATGTCGTCATTGGGGAATGACGATAGCGGAGGTTGTATGCGCGGACTAGGATGTCTTGGCGCCGCCTAAATTTACAGCTGAGTTCCGAGCCGTGAGGGGTGGGCGTCATTGCGTTGATCGGGATCGAGTCCCAGTCGTACTTGCGGGATGCGTCGAGAGATCTGGCGATCCTTCTTGTTGGGTTTCGAGGATATGTTGTGGGTGATGAAGCAGTGGGGTGCGAACCGCCAAAGCCAGTGTGGGGCGTGAACAAGCGTAGTTGTTACGTTCCTCCTTGTTCATGGTGGCCATGACCTGGCCGAGTTTAGCGCGGGGATGGAGGGGTGGTTCCTCTAAGCGCCAGTAGAGGAGCGCGTTGTCTCGAGTCGTGCTCGCGTTGAGGTGGTTCGGGCAACCCACAGTCATGATCGGGGAGTAGTCTGCGATGAGTGTCTCAGCGATGCCGTGGTGCGCGGGAGGCGGCGATCTCAGTGATGTTGCGGTATGCTCCCGTGTAGTTGTTACCGAGGAACCATATCACGTGGGCGGCGCTCAGATTGTAGTGGAGGCAGGCGAAAGGCATAGGCCTTGCGGGTGCCGAGGATTCTTGTTGCCCAGTCAAGTTGTACTCGGATAGCCAGAGAAAGTCGTGGTTGTGTAGGTGCACGCAGGCGCACAGTAGATGGGAGAACAGTGGGTGGCACCGGTGGAGGGCGAGGATGTCCGTAGGTTCGAGTAGCCGGATTTGAGGACAAGAACATATGTTGTCTCGAAGCAGCGGCTTGGTTGAAGGAGTGGTTGGTGCTAGGGCACCGAAGGGCGACGAAGCAGCGTGCTCGGCCCGAGGGTTGTTGTGACGGTGCGTCATTGGTGCTGGTGTCATTGCCAGCGGCAGAAGCGAGAGGTAGCGGTCGTAGAACGACTACCGAGGGAAGCGGCGGTGGGATCGAAGTCCTGGTGCCGAGGTATTTCTTGTTGAATTCCTCGAGGTGGTGCATGTCTTGGGTGGGCCGAGATGCGGGGTGGCGCACTGAGGGCTGAGGGAGCGCGTAGGTGCCTGTGGTTGGTGGGGACCTGTGGTGTTGGCTGTGAGGGTGGCTTGCCAGCGGTGCGGCCTGGTGGGCGAGGAGCCACAGTAACTAAAGGCGGGTGCGGCGCTGGTGCGCAGCGAGGGTATCTGGCGGCGGCAGAAGAGATAGAGTGGATTATGTCATTGGTAGAACTAATGAATTCGATGTAGGCGCAAGTTAAAGAGTAGCTATTATAGTTAGGCTACGATTTTGAACATTTTCCAGCGGTAGCGCTGGAGAGTGGGCGCAGAATGGTTTCGCGGTCGCGGCTGAGGAGACCTTGGCGGGTTCGACCACCTTACGATTCCAGTCGAGGCCGGCGTCTTGTCGATAAGGCGGACCACTTAGCGAAGGTCGAGTCCGGCCGCGGAATGTCAGATCATGGATCATCATGCAGGAGGCGCCCGCGCGGGCAGCTGCGACCGGCGATGATGGCGGGCTGCACAGGCGAGAGAGGGTAGCCGCTGGCGGTCGGCATCATGTCTGACCGGTGTACACTAGAGTGCCAGAGAGGTCGTCAGGGGCGTGGAGTCCCGGGTTTTCGGTGCGAGGCGCTAGGGGTCTGGTGTGGCGAGGCCCGTTCCGGCATTGTCAATGCTGGTAGCGCGTTCGCACTCTTGTCGAGCTTAGACTTGGCGGTCTTTGCCTCGTCAGCCTGGAGGAGAGGACAGGGCGGGGATAGTGCCGTTCCGCACTCGAATTTCCGCAGGAGTGCTGGCGCTTAATCGTCGAGGAGCTTCGAAGGCTTGCGAACTTGTCGGTCGCGATCTGGCGATCCTGTCGTTGGCGAGGGAGATAAGTGTTCTTGGTGTGGCGGAGTGGATGCGTGAGCAGGATGCTCAACTGGTCGAGCATCTGCACAGCCCACAGGGCAAGTGGCTTGTGGGGTCGATTGCTCTTCTTCAGAGAAGCAGCATGGAGGCAGGCGAGAGGTGCAGCATAAAGGTCGAGGCGGCGGCGAACATGGCGGGCGTGTGGATGTCCTGGAGGGACGGGTACGCAAGCAAACTGGGCCGATGACAGCGCAGATGTTCGCGAGTGCGCGAAGATGATACTACGGTGTTAATGGCGGTGCTGCCGTGGTGATGGTCGTGTTGACCTTGCTGAGGTTTGTCGTGGCTTTGCCGAGGAGTTCCTCGGCTTCGTGGTCGTAAGAAGCGGATTCGCGCTCCTCGGCAAGAGACTTGGAGTCGGGGCGAGGTAGAAGAAGCGGAAGCGCTTTTTGCTCTCGCCGGTTAGCTCAATGGACTGCATCGTGGAAACCTGCGTAGTAGCTCGGCGCGTACTGGGGCATGCGAGGGTGCGTGGTGAGGGAGGTCTACCTCGCGGTGGAGGAATCCGTGGACTGGGAGAGGGCTTCAGGAATGTTGGCGAACATGTTAGCCATGGCCTCGTTGATGCCTGCCCTGTCCGGGCTGCAGTAGAGCCACTCTCCGTTCTCGGTGGCGTGGGGAGATGGAGAGGCTTCGGCAATGCGATCCCAGCCGAGGTTTGCGAGCCTCGCGCGGTCGCGTAGGCGCTCGTTGAGAGGTGTGTCCTTCTGGATGGACTCGGGTGCCGTGGCGCCCGTCTTGCGAAGGACAGGCAAGGTGGCATTGCCAATGACGGCGAGATCCAAGCCGTCGAGTTTGCCGCGCAAGGTGGCCACCGTGGCGGGTGGGGCGACGCTGCGGGTGGATAGGTCGGTGATCTCGGTGTGCGGAAAGGGTGTCGATGGCGGTTTTGCCTCGTCTTCCTCGTCTTCGCCAGCGGGAGTGAGCTTACGCTTCGAGGGTTGACCCCAGGACTGCCGAGTGGAAGCGCGGGAGGATGAGCCGGTTCGCGACTTTGCCAATGCCGTCGGCAGTACAGCGAAGCGAGCTTCGTCAAAGTGAGCCGTGTCGTGGGCGAGGAGGCATCGTGCCCAGAAGGCACCGTCCGCGACAGTGGTGTCGAGGATGTCCATGGTGGACTCGGTGACCGTACCTTTGGCGGTGTCATTGATGCCATAGGGGATGGGCAGGGAGAGGAGGAGGTGGACCGCCTTGTAGGTGGCGCCTTCCTGGAGGTCGAGGGTGAAGTACCCGTGATGTCGGCGGACCATGAGAGGCGGGGCGGGCGGTAACAGGCGGGACGTCGGCGGAGGCGGTGTCGATAAGGCAGGCGTCACGTGCGGCGACTTCCACGGGGTGTATTCGGCCTTGAGGAACATGGGGTCGTTGCTGCTGTGGCCGGCGAGGTATTTTCGAGTTCGATCCGGCGTCTGGGTCGGTTAGTGTGCAGCGTTGTGGCTGGAAGATTGGGCGGATAAACTTGTGGGCGTGATCACGTGAAACCGGCGAACAGGTTGTTGTTCGCCAGCGCGATATAAGCGGCATTGGAGAGGACTTCTTGAAACTGGAGTTGGCGTGGCGCGCTCGGCCTGCTGGTCTTGTAGGCGTGATGAGGCGAGGAGGAGAGCACCCGAGTGGGCGTGGAAGTCAGACCGGAAGTGGTGAAGCTGAGGGAAGTGAGACAGGGGCCTGTGTGAGGTATCGCGAGTGCGAGCGAGCTGCCGTGGCAGGAGCGGGTGAACTGCGGAGCGCGTTCGAGAGGACCCAGGGCGTGGTAGGTTCACGTCCGTGCAGGAAAGAGCGAGAGCCGCCAATGGTCGGAACCACTGCATTGGCGGATCAAACCCATGGCGACGGATCATTACCTTGAGGCGCGGGAAAAGGCGGAGAACATGGTGGAGGAGAAGCGGGCGTCTGGCGCGAAGGGCGGAGAAGCGGCAAAAACTTTTCGGGGGCGTTAGCCTGAGGAAGCTAGCTTTCGATTGGTCGAATCGGTCGAGCAATCGAAGGAGAGAGATTTGTGAGGACATGAGTGTCCACGCAATGATGTGCATTGTAAGATGGCGGTGTGTGTGGTGCTCCCGCTCATTTAGTCGATCTTACAGGCAAGTGAGAAGACAGTCTGTACTGAGTAGGGTAAGCGTTGTGCGTGGGATATGGAGGTCCCTCGTCCTACGTGCGTCTAGTGTAGTCCTTAGCTGGCTACAGGTAGGGCAATACGACGCGTGTGCAACTAGGCAGCTGTCTTAGCAGCTGGCCCGAGTCTATCAAGGAATAAACAAAAATGCAATTTTTCGTACATACATTTTAAAATATCCGTTGGTTGCTCACTTATTTGTGCCACGTCGCTAAATTTTTTGTGTATGATGTGGTATTGTACCCACGCTGCAGGCAGGCTGCTCCAGGACTGCTTCCACCACCATGCAAATATCAGGCCAATTAGAATGACCGACCATGAGCAAAATGATTGTTTTGGCATGGCCGGATCGTGATGCTGCAATACCACCATGATCACATCTTGAAGGGACGACTTTTTGGTAGAGTAGACGTGTGAATGTGCTTGGTGTGACTGTTTTTCCGGTGCTGCATGTTTTACGGTTGAGCAGTGGTCACAGGAGATGAGCCTACGTCCCCGTGGCCCATCGAGATTCATACTTTTATTTTACGTGACTATGGGACTTACGAACTCGTTTTTGTCAAAATGTGCTTTTGCCTTAGCACCTCAGGCGATGTCACGAAACAGAATCTCGATTCACGGAATGAATTGGAACGATGCACAATATTTACGTGTCAGATTGGGGGAAGTGGTTTTTACGCGATCGTGCATGTTGTTATGAACACTACATCAAAGTTTGTGCTCCTTTGTTTGCACAAAATTGATTTGTTATGTACATAACTCATTTGAATAGGTACGTTTTGTTATGTATTGCGCTTGTTATATATAGAATATCATTTTTGTGCTGACTAGGTCAATCTGTGTCTATGTTCGCTTCACTATGCTACAATAACATGAAGGTATGTTCATGTCGATTTGATATATATAACATGAGTCATTACTGACTGTGTCGATCTTTCCCACTCCCCATTTTGAAATTACATCACGAAGGTATGTTTATGTCAGTTTGATGTACATAACATGACACCCGAAGTTATTTGTATTATTGTAGAAAAATTGGGGTAGGATGACTGCCCCAAGGTAGATATACCACAGTTACCCAAGAAGGTACCATAGAGTACCATAAGTTAATGACCCTCGTGAAAATGCCTTAGTTGGAAACATCTGTGGCCATTATTTCCTCCCCCATGTTATTATTTTCCATGGGGGATTATTATGAGCTCTGCGATCATGGGGATTCTCCCGTCCCATAGTCAAAATATGGATCCTGTTGATGGTGCTCGACTGCCATCGCATGAGGCTTGACTGCCATCGCCACGAGCTTGACTGCCATCGCACAAGCTCGACTGCCATTGCACGAGCGCAACAACCATCGCACAAGCTTCGACTGCCATCGTACAAGCTTGACTGCCATCGCATGAGCTTGACAACCATCGCACGAGCTTGACTGCCATCGCACGAGCTCGACTGCCATTGAACAAGCTCCACTGTCCGCACGAGCTCAACTGCCATTGAACAAGCTCCACTGCCATCGTACAAGCTCGACTGCCATTGCACGAGCTCGACAACCATCAAACAAGCTCGAGTGCCATCGCGACAAGCTCGACAACCATTGCACGAGCTCCACAACCATCGCACGAGCTCGACTGCCACTGCACAAGCTCAACATACAAGCTCGACTGCCATCGTTGACTGCATTGTGCACAAACTACTCAGCCATTGATGGAAATCAAGTATGTGAGTACTTTATCACTGTTTCTTCTTTCAGGATAATCTGTTAATACGCAATAGTTGCTGATTCTTTTTTATATTCAATGCGGGAGATTTATTGGGCCTGAAAAATATTTGACACCACTGTTTGCTGTCATAAACTCAACAAGACTTGCCTCAGCTCATGACCTGCCCTTAGCTGGCGTTGACCCTGATCAGGTTCTGTCTGAGCTGAGTAGCAGTCTTGTTTATTCATGAAACGACTCACTCTCATGGAAACCAGGAGAAAAAACTTAGTCCTCTCGTGGAAGCCGGGAGACAAAACTTGGCCCTCTCTCGTGGAAGCCGGGAGACTAAACTTGGCCCTCTCTCATGGAAGCTGGGAGACAAAACTTGGCCCTCTCTCGTGGAAGCCGGGAGACAAAACTTGGCCCTACCCAACAATCAGCCGAATTAATTGAGACATGTTCTAAAAATATTGGTGATAATCGGCATTCTGGGAGTAGCAGTTCTCATGATAAAACCAGCGTTGTGTGTAATAGTTTGACAGTGGCAGTACAGGTTGGTGGGATCAAAGATGAGATTCCTCAGACGTGACAGGGTGTTTCAATACTAATAGCAATACCGGGTGTCTTGACTATCACTGTTGGGGAGACTGTTGTAGTGGAATGGATGCCGATAAATGTAAGGTGAGGTTTATCAGTGAGCCATGTGTGACAAGGGGATATTCAAAAAATGTTTATGTGGAAAGGTACTAGCTACGTATATCTATGGAATTCCTTTGTTTAGCAACCATATATATATATATATGTTTTGAACACCTTACCAAATTAGTGACATAATCATATAAACACCCACCAACAACATCCTAATAAAGTTAAACTGATAAAGACTTAAAAACACCCCATCTAACAACTTATCATGACAAGTCCTCCAGCTAATATCCCCAACCCTGCTCTTGTGCCAAGAATCCTCTCTCTCATCATCGTAAGTAGTACAAGTTACCAGCAGAGACAACAAGTCTTTCCACACCCCATCCCACACCTTTGTCACAGTCTCTCCATCCCAGTAATCAGAACCTGCAGTCAGAGGCTTCCAAACACTTCTTGCCCTTCCAAAATGCTCAACGACCTTCATAACACGTCGCGTGAGAAAGATTCCTTCCCTCCTTGTCAAAGTGGTTAACATCTGAAGACTTGCACAAACGAAGCACAGTGATACCCTCAGAAGGTGACCCCATCTGGTACAAATGAATTAATTGAACCAGATTCATCTTGGTACTTCCACGAAGCAGGCAACACAGTCAACTTCCCATGGTGAAATCCCACAGTGAGTTTCCTGCGGCGAGCTTCTTCTTTTGCAACCCTTGACTTTCGAGCACTATCCTGCTGGGCAACAGTCAGGCATTCTTCAAATGTAATGACTACCTCCTCATCCACATCACATGTTTCAAAAAAAAAGGGGTCACCATCTTCATCATTGGGTACCTGTGCGTCGGGACAAGGGGCAACCTCTCAAGGATTATCAAGGCATGAGAGGAGTAACTCAATTTTTTGGTTAATGTCACGAGACAAGCCATACCCTTCTCCGCCAACTGATCTCAAATCAAGCTCGGAGATAATCTTCTCACACACTTCCCTAACAACCCGGGTATTATCAGCTACAAGAGCACTCCTCACCAACTCAAATGACTTCAATAACTCATCCATCTCCATTTTGAGATTCTCCACTTGCGTCATGTACAAAACGTCAGTTGGTAGGCCTGTGAACTCTGGAGTGTCTTGAGTCTTGTTCCAAGGGAATTTTGTCAGAACAGACCTTGCATAAGGAATTGGTTCAGACCAAAATGGAGAAAGGCGGAGCGCATTGTCTACATGGGTGATTTCATCTAACCATCTTCTGTGAAAAATAAAGCTTGCAACACAGAATTTGAATAGTCGAAATGTTTCAGGACAGCATCTCTCTGGTATCCTACATGCTATCCATTCATCAAGCTCCTTGTGTCTATCCTCTTTCGGACTCTTGACAATCACTGAAGTCAAAATAAGGACAGCTCTCAGCAAATCTCTTACCAAGTCGAACTCGGCCACAAACTGAACGTCCAACATACTCATCACCTGCAGCTTCATACCTCATGTACCGATTCATCACCCCAGGCATCTTCCAATTAGCGCGAATACAAATTGATGCAATGGGTGGCCCGTTGACAACCCCACATGATCCATGGGTGATTGAACTTTGCGAATCGAATGAGTCCCAAAATACTCAGGCTGTAGACCCAACTTTGCAAATTCTTCATAGTTCTGAGCGAACAATCTCCTTCAAAACTGCATTCATCCTCTCATACTGACTAGAACCATCAAAGATTTTGCACTCTCCATTGAGAATCTGGGGATGACACATCAAATACTTTGCAAATGCAAGAACGGGACAAATTGCAGGGTTCTCGGGAACTGTGTAAAGATGCCATGGATGATCAATGTGCTTGGTGCCCTCCTGGTCTCCCTTGCTTGGTCCAAGATAAACAAGCAAAGCATCATCAAAAATTCCAAACAAGTCCATGTGAGAGTTGACAGCATTTTCAGCACGAGACACCATATTCCAGTCAAGCAACAGAAACAAATGAGCAGCAACATGCTCAGGATCTTGACTTCGAGCAAGAATAGACGCAAGTCTGACATATGCAACAAAGGGCATGGGATCTTTTCCTTCAATAGTGCGGAGACCAAGAGCCTGCCGCTCCCTTGCCCCAGTTCTTCGGGTTCCTTTCATGTAAAGAGAAATTTGCTTCCATAAATGCTTCGCGGCAGGAGTCCCATCCTTCTCAATGCCACACTCAGTGAAAATAAAGGCAAGGGCAGAGCAAGCAGCTGAAAAGGATCCAGCACCCAGTCGGATTGTAACAGAGGATGTCACCACTGTAGTGACTTCTTCATCTCGTTCCGCCAAAGGAGTTTGGCGGCTTCTCTTGAAAACAGTTTTCTTGAAAGTCTTCAGGAATCCAGCAAAGCAATTAAAAGTCAAGTTGTCAAAGTTGATAGGAAAAGTGGAAGGATCTTGTGAGTCTATGCTTTTTATGGCATTGACGACAACTTTCTTGCTGGCATCTCGACGCTTCGATGGTGCGCCCTTCTTAGTCCTCTTCTGGCTATCTGTAAGTCTGCCTCTCTTAAATCTGCTATCAACGATTGACTCAAGACCCCAGGATAGAGCTCGTCATTGTCCTGGAGGTAGCGAATCAGTCTTATGATCATGGAGAAATAGTTTCCTCTGGTCGTCGGGGCAATCCTTGCTTGGAGAATGGCCTGCGTTTCATTGTCCAGTGCCTCCTCAAGACCATCAAAGAGGCCATCCCCTTCGGCAGGAGCCACAGGTGAAGCTGCTGGAGAAGGTCCATCCATAGCACCCTCCCCAGTCAATTGTGCTGCAGCAGGGAGGGGAGGGATGGTAGCAGGGGTGGAAGGGAGGGCAGCCGCTTCTAGAACAGTACATGTCCGCGGGTTCAGCTGTTGATGAAGGAAAGAATTTGTTGTGGCAACAGGGGCAGCAATTGGAACCGGGACAGTAGGCAAAGCAACAACATGAATAGTACCTTCGCCCCGTCCAGGATAATTACCTGATCTACCACCTCTGCCCCTCCCTCCTCTGCCCCTGCCGCCCCTGCCACCACAACTTCCTCCACCGCCATCTCCCCTCCCTCTCATGTGCTCCACCTGAAGCCCCCTAGGATGGCTCCTTCTCCCAACTACCCCAGCAGCAGGAACAGCAGCAAACTCACCAAATGCTGCAGCAAACAAATTTGCATTAGTGGCTGTAACTGGCGCTGCAGTGCCCTTGTCAAAAGATAAACCAATGGCGGCGGCGCGGGCAGCATCACCACGTTTCCGAGCTGCATCAATGTTGGCTTGAGATGGCATGGTGAAGTAGAATCTGTCTGTGAAGATATGTGGATGGAGACGAGGACTTCAATTTGATAGATGATGAAAGAGGTAAGAGAATTTTTGGATTATGATGTGGTGTGATGTAATGTCATGCGATGTGGTGTGATGTGATGATGTGATATTGTGTTTCTATGCAGGCTTCTGCTACACAAGAACTTCAAGTGAAGTTGGGGGTCATTTATGTTTGGAAACCTATACGTTAGGGAATTCATAGAGTATACAAAGGCAGGCACTCTACCCTAATTATTTTTACAACCACAAAAATATTGCACTAGAAAATTACATGCCAACCTAAAAATATATGAAGATATATTTTCAGAATTAGGTAGGAATCCTACCCCAGTTGAACTTGGGCCACACCGAAAATGCCCTGTATCCTGCCCAATTCTGGACTTTGTATCTTTTAACATTTGGTGACCTTATAATAATATGAGAATTACGGTTGTTTGATGATTTGTACTTGTGGTATTTTAGCATGTTTTTCTTGTTTTCACGGAGGATCACGAGACTTCTGTAGCGACAAGTGATCGTCCACTGTGGATGGCATTGGGTGTAACAAGATGACGAATACTCTGAGATAAAGAGAGGGGTTCTTGAATGAGAATCATTATCGACCCCGTCCAGGTCTATGTTGTATGGCAAGGCATCGAAAGACACAAGAAATACAACATTGATAGAATGGTAAACAGTGTGAATGGTGGCTGGTCACTTGACTTTGCAGAGACATATTACACCTTTGATTTAACTATGATATCAACGCGAATTTAGTGCCAGTGCGAGCCTACACAGTCCAGATTACTTTATGCAATTGCAGTAACTACCTCTGCACCAGAACCTCGAACAAGCATGACATTTTCAATGCCTTCAACAATTGCATTAACAAAATCAAAGTATTCCTTAGGAGAAGTATCATGATGAATAAACGGGAGATTGGAAATTACCAAGTTCGCGTCACTGCTGTGTGTTTTGATGATTTCGTTCAGTAGTGATGCTGTCTGGTCCACAGGATGGGCACGTTCAGAAATTTCATTTTCTAGGTCTTGGCCGTAATATTGTACAGCTCCTTCATCTTCAGGAAGAGGTATCTCTAGAAAGACTTCACCCAATGTCATGTGATGTGTGCTTATACCATCTTCCACTAAAGATGCCACGCGATTCAGTGGTCTAGTTTTCCCTTTCACATGTGAATAGCTGGTCGAAGCTTTGTTCACTATACTGCTGCCTACCAAATTGGAATCTCTCATACGTTTAGCAATATCGGTGTTGGAAAGGGTGTCGATCACAAAAACTTCAGCTTTTATTCTCATTCTCTCCAAATGTTCAACAACTGATTTGCGCAACTTTTCAGGATCGTCGTTAGCCGATGCTGTGACAACAAACAGACGGAGTTTAGCTTCTTCTCTTCTTTTTCTTCTTCGCAATCGATTCTTTCCCTGATTGTTCGAGATATCTTCTTCGCTGGCCCACACTGTGTGCTTCGATAGCAGGAACGGCAACAAAAGAAGCAACCCCCCATCATAGACAATCCACCAGATATCAATACATTTTCTTCCAGGAGTTTCACTCTGAGATGAAGGATAGCTGGGACTTCCTTTGAAAAGAATAACAGCCTTTCCGAGGTTTAATACTCCGTTAACAATTCGGATGCAGCTTTCCAACTCCTTTTCGTCATTGGCTAGTTCAGGAGTTATAAAGGAAGGAAAAGACAATAATATAGTATTGGGAGATAGGGGACCCAATCCGGTGTGGATAACCGCGGACCAAACTGCTTCGAAGAACTTGCCATCAGTCGTTGACACTTCAGCAAATCCGTCCTGAAAAAGAAGGTTGTCACGAATATAGTACCAATAGCAAAAACATAATGACAGAAGCCGGTTTGACGAATTTACTCTCACCATGCCTTTCTTTTTCATTTCAAGCATTAAAAGTGCCTTCGTCCGTCGAATCATTTTGATGGTATCATAGTGATCCATTCCACTTGTGACAGAGCTCACGCTCTCTCCTTCATTTCTCCACCGATCAGATGATGGCCCCGTCAGTCCAGATGTCACGGAATCATCTTCATTCTCCATCTCATGAACATCAGCACAGATGTCATTGACTGCTGAGGCAACTGTTGAGGCAGTGCTTGCGAGGGAACGATCAATGATGCTAATGACTACATTGATACCTCGCCCTGTCTGCTGTAGCTGAGCTGCCATGCTCAAGACATGGAAGTTAAGAGGTGCACCCCTAGAGTCCACGTCTACTATCGTGAGTATCTGAGGACGCCAGTTCTTTGCATGGAACTCATTATGGGGCTGAAAATGAATCCACTCATCTTTCTCAGAAGTATCTTCTCCACAGAAATCCTCGCGGATACTGTTAATTCTGCTGAGCACACTGCCATCGTGCGAACATGACGGACCACTGTGCATTTCACCGATATCCACGTACGCTTCGGTCCTCGATGATGTGTTTGTCCCATGCCTTGCAAGTGAAGTCAAAATAGATGAGACAATGTTGTATCTGACAGCACTTCCTAACGTTCCCCATTTTATACCGGTAGCTGCCAACCTGCGTGACTTTTTAACGTAAGCCTTGAATAATAAAAATGCTAGCATAGAACAGAAAGTTCCAATCCCAGATATCTGAGATTCAGGGAAGAATGATTAGTAGAAAACTAAACTTACAGCACTCAAACCAAAAGAGTTAAACTCACAAAGAATGACAACGTCAAGCACCAAACAAAGCCAAGAAATGATACACTCCAATGAAAGTATCGAAACGTAGGCCTAAAGCCCGGAGGACGAACATATCCTGAAATGCAGGTCGCAGCATTCAATCCAGCGTACATCAAAAGGTAAAATATTGTCGTATATGGTGAAACATGGTCTAAATTTCCACCAAGGGTAGGTAGTACCACTAACAAAGCCGAAAGCCACAATGCTCTAACAGGTGTCTTCTCTTCATCTGAAGGACACAGGAAAGACAGGAAAGGTAAGGCATTGTCTGATGACATTGCGGCCAACACGTTCGGAGCAGTGGATAAATGCCCTAGTAAGAGACCCATGCACGAAACGATGACACCTATTCGTACTATCAATTCGTGCGGATAAGATACCGAAGCCGAGATAAATTTGTCAACCTTCAAAATTCTATTGCTAAAAGTCATACCAAATAACCAGCATACGAGAAGGTATACGGAAGATGTTGTGATGATTGACATGAAAATCCCCTTTGGAATGCTCTGTGATGGATTTTTGAGTTGATCACTCTTTGCCAGCCCGCTCAATATTCCCGTGACACTTGGATATATCAATGCTGACAATTGATATTTGTTAGAACGTTTTCCATTAAGAGGAATAAAGTTTCGCTAAACAAGCGGCATCAAGACTTCGTATTCTCGAATGAAAATCAAACTCACCAAGACACGAAAAAAAGTTGGGCGTGACTCCAGTGTACGGATCACGCTCATACCTTGGCCAGAGATTTTCCCATTCTCCTCGATCGTAAGCTTGCAAATTCTCCATATCCAACCCCAATGCAAACAAAGCACACCCCAGACACATGCACAACACACTGATGAGAGTCACCCCGAGAAATAAATTAGAAAATAGCGTCACATACTTTGTCCCCACATGGACACATCCTGCCATACTTATCACAATGAAGAATGACAAAACCTGAACGTCATAGGGGAAAAGATGTCCCGAGAATCCATAGCCCCATCGCGCGTAATACGCCCGTATTGAGTATTGAACCGCCTCTACTGCCCCCAAAACAATCATGCCGCCACTGAGCGAGTTGCCAATGTAGTAGAGTATACTCAAAGAACAGCCAATGTCCACACCTAACGTTCGCGATATGATGTAATATGGACCCCCATTTTTAATTTCACCGTTGGTGACAATGGCAGAAAGAGATGACCAAGTGAATAAAGTTGAGGATGTTGAGATGAGTAGTAAAATGGTGGTGTAGATACAGCCTGCCTGTGACGTAATGTGCGTGAGTCTTAGGAAGAGGATGACCCCGAGAATAGATTGGAGGGAGGGGAATAAAACGCCGAAGAGGGTGTTTTGTTGTTCCTGTCCATGACCAGCGTCGCTGCTGCTGCTGTTGCAACTGCTGCCGCCGCGTCTTTGTGAATCCAGATATTGTGGTCGCGATTGATCAATGGCTGTTGCCAAGTCAATTCCCCTTTCTGAGTGTACATTGTTGAGCGAAGTCATTTCCATAGAGTGTCTGACTACTGTTTATTGTTTTGTTAGAACTGAATACACGTAAGAGAACACCCAAAGACTCTAGCTCACGAGATCAACGATGATGTTTCGTGCCAAGTATAGAAGAGTTACATCGATTTCACTCTGGCCTTGTAAAACATAACTCTAAACGAGAGCGACATTACCGAAATCTCGAGCTCTCTAGAAGCAGAAAATGATAAAAAATTAAGAGGTGTCAGTCGAACAGGAAGAATTGTTGACTTTTTGGTCGCCATGCAAAGAACTCTTGATCAGTGGCAAACGAAGAAGCTGACAACAGAGGATTCCTCGACCATGACATGGTACCGATCACTGCACAACCGATCCCTGCACAAGAGCAACAAGTCGACGAGCAAGGCTTTTTGATAAAATGACGCCTGGCCTTCACAGCGCCAGTAGCACTCTTAGGGAGGCTGAGGCAGATCTTCACGCATGCATCCGACACAGAAAGGAGAACGAGCACACAAACTATAAATAATAGCTACCAGGACCGAATTGATTGAGGGGCCGTGACATGTTGCTTTCGCCGCACCACAACGTACTCGATTTCCGCCAACTTGTCAGAACACACCAAAAAAATACAATCAACTTCGTGGCAGAAAACTTTAAGTAAGATGCACACCAACAGATTCGAACAGGGGGGGGTGAGGACCAGAGCTAAAAGTTGAAAATGCACCTGGGTACCACACACTCCGGGCAGAAGTTGTCATATATCCTGGGGTATGGTTGCATGACTATAATAACAGACAATAACAGACTACCTATACGTCTAACCAGGTATGTACCGTAATGTCACTCAGACTCCAACTCCCTCTCATTTGCTTTTCTATGTTGATGTGATGGCAGGAGGTGGATCTTAGCAATTCAGTGCTCTCATTTGTAAATGGGAAATGTCCCAAGTCATTGAAAGAGTTTTGTTATCAATTAAATTGAGTAATGGTGCATCAGGTGTTATTGACAGGAACTGTACCAATACAGATTTTTATGATAGTCTTACCTGATTGGTTAGATGTGAATGAATATAGAGAGTTGGGGTAGAACATGTGTAGGAGACAACAGTGAGCATTGGGCTGTTTGATTTTAATGAGAGTAGTCTTTGCTCTGCAATGGGCGAGCTTCTTTCTTGTCAATTTGATTGAAAATGACAGATTGTGAACAAACAATTCTGGAAACATTCTGACCTCTGGAGTTGTATTTGCTAAAAATCGTTGTTAGCTTGTTTTCCAGTCAATGTATCATGTTGATATGACTTTAAGGTATAAGACATGAATACATAACATTGTTTCAGGTCAACTCAATTCCACCAGGAATTTAACATTCAACTGCCAGACTCCACCAGCAACAATCCTATGTTGATAGTCAGTTTTTCCACAGACAGAGTCGGAGGAATGTGAACAATTCGAAAATTCTTAGATCGTCCTTCCTGCAGGATTTGTGAACAGAACAAAACTGAACATACACTCACATTAAATTGTCATGAGCCATATCAATCTCATCCATGCCACATATTTTCACCAATTAGACCACCGATGCAAAAACCATTGTATGATTTTACTTTACTGTTCTCTAAAAACTGATGACCATTATTGGTTTCTCCTGAGATAGAGTTGGGGTGAAAATGTTAGATCATCTTTACCACAGGATCTGTGAAAAGAACAAACTGAATACAGGCTCACATTACATTGCAATGAGCCTACATAATCTCACCCCTGCCACATATTTTCACCAATCAGACAACATGTCGAAAACATTGTTTGATTTTCACTGTCCTGCTCAACTCTCACACAAAGCCACATGAAGTAACAACTAGATGTTACCTTCTAAACAAATAAACAGAATTGACAATTTAATTGTCTGTAACCCGAGTCCATAATTGGTTTCTCCTAAGATAGAGTTCGGATGAAAAAATGTTAGATCATCATTACCACAGATTCTGTGAAGAGAACAAAACTGAACATAGGCTCACATTACATTGTCTTGAGCCAACTTTATCTCGTCCATGCTACATATTTTCACCTATCAGACCACCCTTCAAAAACATTGTATGATTTACCATTTCCTGTTCAACTCTCACACAAAGCCATATGAACTAACACCTAGTTGTCATCTTCTAAACAAATCAATGGAATTGACAATTTAATTGTTTAAAAAATCAGATGTTGACAATTGGTTTCTCCTGAGATAGACTGTTTCTCCTGAGATAGATTTGGGACGAAAAATTTGTAATCATCATTACCAAAAGGATCTGTGAAAAGGACAAAACTGAACACAGGCTCACATAACATTGCCATGAGAAAATTAATCTCACCCCTACCACATATTTTCACCTATCAGATCACCCTGCAAAACCAATGCATGATTTAAAAATCCTAACTCTGCAAAATAAATATTGCTTGGTTCTAACTACCCCTGCAACTCGCCCACAAAGCAGTATGAACTAACATCTAGCTGTTATCTTCTCTAGTCTAAACTATGAAACAGAATTGAAAATTTAAAATTCAATCAAATTTAGAAGTTAAAAGTTATGAACAAAGCCATGTCTCGGAATATGAGTTAAAAACTCACCATATCAACTGGAGACAATAGGTGGGTACAAAAGTGACGAAGTTTAGACTCAGGGAGATAAATGGGTCTAATAAAATCTTACCATATTAACAAAAGTGTTCACTGTTCCAACAGAACCAAACTGCCAGAGAAAGAGAAGAGAGGGGAGCATTGATTGAGGGTGGGAGAAAAGAGGAATAGTTTTTGAACTACAGGATTTTATGGAAGTCAGAGAATGGAGACAACTATTCAACAACAAGCAAAAACATTAAAATTGTGTTGGAAACGAAGGAAAAGAGGAGGAACTGGAGGAAGACCGGGTGGCTAGCAGAGAAATGAGGAGTTTTTGAAACAAAATATTTCAAACCAAGAATAACAATGGAGAAAGAATAATCATCACCATTTACCAAAAAATAAAATTCAGGCAGTAAATAGAGACAAGGGTAAATAGGAGGAAGAGGGGTGGCTGGAAGATAAGTGGGGACAGTTTTGAAGCGAAAGATTTAAACGCAAGAACAGAATCTCGTTTTGCAAAAGAGTCTACGCCCACGAAGGACACTAGTACTGCGGTTGCAAGACCATGATCCCAGTTCATGCAATGGAATCAGTTCAAATCAAAATGTCCCACCATTATCCCCAACAAGGTAAAACAACAATCAACAAAACATAAATTGAGACAGGAACTAGTGACGAGGGTAAATATGGAGGAAGAGGGGACGGCTGGGAGAAAAGTGGGATTAATTTTAAAGTGAAAGATTTCAACGCAAGAACAGAATCTTGTTTCGCAAAAGAGTCTATGCCCACGAAGGACACTAGTACTGTGGTTGCAAGACCACGATCCCAGTTCATGCAATGAAATCAGTCAAATCAAAATGTCCCACCATTTCTAACCAGGCAAAACATCAATCAACAAAGCATATAAACAGGTACAAACAAAATAATCAGACAGAAGAATATCAACAAGATTTGAGACATGGTGGAAGGGAGTAAGCAGTAGCGGTGCGGGGCCAACCAATTTTTTAATTGATGCTGGGGGCATTGACAGCAGGACAAAGCTTCATCTGTGGGATCAAAGAAATTTAATTGAAAAATGGTGAGTGGAAAGAAATGCAACATCATTAAATGGTGATATTTTCTCACCATTCTATTTTAGTTGCCCCTCTATATAACTGTTACCTAATGCTTAGCCAATGCAAAGAAGTCAAACAATAAATTGAAAATTGTTAAACCCTTATGATGTGAAGATGGAAAACAAACAAAAACAAAACAACAAAACAGTCTCACCTTGCAAACAGTATTGGCTGACAGGAATTCTATTGGCTAGTGGTGGGTGGTGGCAGCGTGGGCCAAGATTCCCAGGGTAGAGTTGGGAGGGAGGTGGACAATATAATTGAAAATTGTTAACTTGTCCTCATGGCTTGAACTGTGATAACAGAAAAATCAAACATGTCTCACCTTCTGAGCAGGATTGCCTGACAAGGAATTCTGATGGCTGGTGGTGGGTGTAGGTTGCACGGCCTAATTTCCTCTTCCTCTGTGGGTCAAGATTTCTGTGGTAAAGTTGAGAGGAAGGTGAACAATTTAATTGAAAATTGTTAAATTGTCAGGGAAGGGGAGAGTGAAAACCAAAAAACCAAATACAGTCTCACCTTGCGCGTGGGATTTGATGACAGAGAATGATGTTGGCTACTGATGAGTGGCGGGGGCATGGCCTAAAACAATCTGTGTGCAAAGTTTCCCATTGTTGAGTTGGGAGATTTGCAGAACAGAAATGTAATTGAAAAACTGGTGAGTGAAAAAAACTGAAACATCATCAAAACATGATGATTTCTCACCGTTCTTTTTGTGCTGCCACTCTGCTGAATTGAACGCGAGCGGGTGGCAGCAACAGCAGAGCAAAAGACGGTCTGTGGGCTTCAAAACCACAGATCGCGGTTAAGAAATGAAAGCAGCAATTTAATTGAAAAATTGGTGAGTAAAAAAACTGAAACATCATCAAAACATGATCTTTTCTCACCGTTCTTTTTGCTTTGCCGCTCTGCTGGAATGAACTCGAGCAGGTGGCAGCAACAGCAGAGCAAAAGACGGTCTGTGGGTGCCATACCATACACCACACAAAAAATAGCGACATGGCACAAATAAGTGAGCAACCAACTGATATTTAAAATGTGTGTAGGAAAAATGGCATTTTTGTTTATCAAAAACCTTCATTCCTATATATATGTAAAGACGTATAGTATGGTATTTTTATTATACATCTATGAATGTGAATACTTATACTCCAAGATTATGTATATAACAATTTGCATACTTTCATGCTGGTTGTTAGCCCGCATTCAAGAAAGGTATGCTTAAATGATATACAGACATAAATAAAAAAATATATTAACAAATTAGTTGAATTCGTTCAAAAATTTGTGTTCACTGTAGCCCACTCCTAGTGACCAGGATTTACATAACCCATTAGTTTTTATCCAGACATGAATAAAAATGTATGTTATTGCCATTGTAGTATGCGTTTCAAAACAGTAGCTTTCTGATATTTGTTACCACTAACTTCGATGAAATATATTATATAAGCCATTTGTTTTGTGACCATTTGGGGAAACTGACCAAAACTGACCATAAATATAAAATACCGTCTTCCTCAAGAGTACTCCATGACTCTGGCTGGAAATCTTCCTGAGGTCAGCATTGGAAAAAACGGTGAAAAGGCTTGTTGAAAAACACAAGTATTAGGTAAAATAAATTTGTGGATTGGTTGGTCACTCACTTGTGTTGAATACATGACTTCGACAAATACATTTACACCATTAATCTCAAAGCTCGGTTGGCAGAGTTAGACGCGTTGTCGTGAGCAGGTGCTAAAAATTATGAGCTGTATGAGAAGAAAATAGAGGAATGGACTATGTTGGGTTTGTCGGGGACACGACATGTCTTCGGAGGCTCTCAAAAGAAAGTCTTTTGTCACGTCATATGACACGAGTGACATGTCGCAAGATGTCACCGAGACATGTCGCGACATTAGGGGTTTACAAGATGGCCCAAAGAAAGTCGCCGTGTCGCGACATTTCGAAGATGGCGACATGTCGTCACCTAGTAGTACTTACTAGTAGTAATAGTTAGTAGCAATACTAGGTGGTAGGTGTCTTAACAACATAAATGAATTGCTTTTACAATAACCAACTTATGGAAAGTGATCTGAGCACTAATTTTGCACCACAATTAGCTCATGATGCACTAATTCAATAAAGCTAATTATTATAAAATAAAATACAATATCAAAATTAACATTTCAATGTCATACAATTATTTATTTATTAATTCATTTGTTCACAAAAAGAGAACTGAAAAGTAGGCTACTTTGGAGGACTTTGCACCATTAAGAGTCTAATAGGATTAAGATATCCCAGGTTGAGCAGAGAGGGACGCATGAAGGGGTCAGAGAGAAAAAATGTCGAAACAAAAAAACGACATCGAATCGCACCTTGCCAGTTTGACTGACGGCTCGCTTGGAGTGCTGCCTAGTGGTAGCTGGTGGCAGCTCGTCCAAATCCCCACTGTGGGTCAAGATATCCCAGTTCGCGCTGAGGTCGGGCCAGGAGGGACTTAACAATTTAATTGTAAAAATTAGTTACTGTGCATGCAAGAACTGTGAAAGCATAAAAACAAAAGGTTTTCTCACCTCGCAAGTTGGATGCTTTGCAGGCTAGCGGGTGATGGAAGCGGCACGGCCTAATTCCCTCTGCCACTTGAGATGAAGATATCCCAGGTCGGGCTGGGAGGCACGTAACTTCTTAATTGAAAAAATGAGTGTATGTGTCAATTGTCATAACAAAAAAACCAAATTGAATCTCACCTTGTGAGTTGGACTGGCGGCTTGCTTCGGTAGCTGCCTAGTGGTCGCTGGTGACGGCGTGTCCAAATTTCCACTGTGGGTCGAGATATCCCAGGTGGGGCTGGGAGGAAAGTAACTTTTTAATTGGAAAACTGGTGGATGTGTCAGGGTGAAAAATGTCCATACAAAAAAACAAGTTAAATCTCACCTTGGGTTGTGGACTGGCGGCTTGCTTTGGGTGCTGCCTAGTGGTCGCTGGCGGCGCCATGCCAAATTCCCACTGTGGGCTGAGATATCCCAGGGCGGGCTCGGAGGGGCGTAACTTTTCAATTGAAAAATTGCGTGGATGTGTCAGTGCGAAAAATTGTCAAAACAAAAAAACCACATTGATTCTCACCTCGCGAGTTTGTTTTCCAGCAAGCTATGGTTGCTGGCTAGTGGCCGCTGGTGGCGGCGCCTCCAAATTTGAACTGTGGGCTGAGATATCCCAGGGCGGGCTCAGAGGGGCGTAACTTTTTAATTGAAAAAACGTTAGTATGTGTGTCTGCGAAAAATTGACGAAACAAAAAAACCACATGGATTCTCACCTTGCCGGTGGGATGGTCGGCTAGCTGTTGTTGCTAGCTAGTCGGCGCGGCCTAATTCGCACTGTGGGCTGAGATATCCCAGTGCGGGTTGGTGGCACGTAACAATTTAATTGAAAAAAATGTTAGTATGAGGGTGTGCGAAAAATTGACGAAACACAAAAAACACATGGATTCTCACCTTGCCGGTGGGATGGTCGGCTAGCTGTTGTTGCAAGCTAGTTGGCGCTGAGGTCGGCGCTGGCCTAATTCGCTCTGTGGGCTGAGATATCCCAGTGCGGGTTGGTGGCAAGTAACAATATAATTGAAAAAATGCGTGTGGTGTCAGAGCGAAAAATTGACGAAACAAAAAACTACATGGATTCTCACCTTGGCGGTTGGATGGTCGGCTAGCTGTTGTTGCTAGCTAGTCGGCGCTGAAGGCGGCGCGGCCTAATTCGCACTGTGGGCTGAGATATCCCAGTGCGGGTTGGGAGGCATGTATCAGTGTAATTGAAACAATTAATTAGTGTAAAACGCGCCATAAGCCAAATCAAATAGTAAAAATAGTGCTCTCACCTCGCGAGTTATACCTGTTGAAAGAGTTCGCTGCGGGCTACGGACTTTTGGCAATGGCACAGTCTAATGCCTTCTATGGCCGGAGATATCTGCGGTCATGGTGAGGAGGATGGAACTATTTAATTGGAAAGCTTGTTGTTCCCGATTATGAAGTTCAGGCTGTTGTGCCTGTTGTGCATAATGATATAGGAAACAGAACTGGTCTGTATCCTATGTACTTCTCACATAGCGGTGATGTAACAGACAGACTGGAAAAGACATGTGTGACTCACCCAAATGACACGTGACTGGGTGAGATTAGAGCTAAAAATGTCGCCGACATATAGGATGTCACCCAGATTTGGTGACATTGTCTTGTCACGGTGACATTATGCTGACATGTCCCCGACAAACCCAACATAGGGAATGGACATGTCCTGAACGATTGTCGAAATATGTCATTTGGCACGTCGATGTTATTGTGGGTGACCGGGATAGGCGTTCATCGCATGTAGGGGAACGAAATGAAAAGGTGCATATTTTGTCCGACATCCATAGAAGGATATCCTTTCCAATTTTATACACTACATTATGTGTCAGGCATGCACGGGAGGGAAGGGGCGGTTAAACATGTGTTGGACGTGCATCGAAATATGTCAGTTGACATATCTTTGAGTCATAGTCATATCCCACTTTATAGCACATCGAGGAAGGGGAAAGAAATGAAGGGGTTAAGGTTTGACATGCGTCAGATGTGCGTTGAAATATGTATTTTGGAATGTCAACTCTTTAGCTAAACGTGTTGTCATGTGCCACATTAAACTGTGAATGGCATGAACCAGATATAAAAAGAGGGTTCGATGTGTGTAGGACATGCATTGAAATATGTCGTAACTCACTGGTGGTGACTACATGACTTTGATAGAAAAATTTAAACCGTAATACTCAAAGCTCAGTTGGCAGAGTTAGACGTGTTATGTTGGACGTGTTGTCGCGAGCAGGTGATAAAAATTATTAGCCACATAACAGGTATCGATCGCAAGTGTATGGGAAGAAAAGAGAGGAATGGATGTGTACTGGACGATCGTCGAAATTCCATTTTTATATGCTACATTATGTGTCAGGCATAATTGGGAGGGAAGTGGACGGTTAAAAATGTGTCTGACGTGCGTCAAAAGGGGGGGGGGGGGGGGGGGGGGGGGGTAAAAATGTCATTTGGCACATCTTCTATGTCATTTCTACTTTATAAGGCATCAAAGAAGGGGGATGAAATCCAAGGGTTCATATTTTGTCCCGCCACAATCGAAGGATGTCCTTCCCAATTTTGTAATCGACATTATGTGTCACACATGCATGGGTGGGAATGGGGAAGGTTCGACGTGTGTAGGACGTGCGTCAAAATATGTCATTTGGCATATCTTACAATGTCCTTTCCAATTTTATACACTACATTATGTGTCAGGAATGATTGGGAGGGAAGTGGATGGTTAAAAATGTGTCTGACGTGCGTCGAAATATGTCATTCCGCATATGTTCTTTGTCCTATTCTACTTTATAAGGCATCGAAGAAGGGGGATGAAATCCAAGGGTTCTTATTTTGTCCCACCACAATCGAAGAATGTCCTTCCCAATTTTGTAATCGACATTATGTGTCACACAGGCATGGGTGGGAAGGGGGAAGGTTCGACGTGTGTAGGACGTGCGTCAAAATATGTCATTTGGCATATCTTAGGATGTCCTTTCCAATTTTATACACTACATTATGTGTCAGGAATGATTGGGAGGGAAGTGGATGGTTAAAAATGTGTCTGACGTGCATCGAAATATGTCATTTGGCACATCTTCTATGTCATATTCTACTTTATAAGGCATCGAAGAAGGGGGATGAAATCCAAGGGTTCATATTTTGTCCCACCACAATCGAAGAATGTCCTTCCCAATTTTGTAATCGACATTATGTGTCACGCAGGCATGGGTGGGAATGGGGAAGGTTCGACGTGTGTAGGACGTGCGTCAAAATATGTCATTTGGCATATCTTAGGATGTCCTTTCCATTTTTATACGCTACATTATGTGTCAGGCATAATTGGGAGGGAAGTGGACGGTTAAAAATGTGTCTGACGTGCGTCAAAATATGTCATTTGGCACATCTTCTATGTCATATTCTACTTTATAAGGCATCGAAGAAGGGGGATGAAATCCAAGGGTTCATATTTTGTCCCGCCACAATCTAAGGATGTCCTTCCCAATTTTGTAATCGACATTATGTGTCACACATGCATGGGTGGGAATGGGGAAGGTTCGATGTGTGTAGGACGTGCGTCGAAATATGTCATTTGGCATATCTTACGATGTCCTTTCCAATTTTATACACTACATTATGTGTCAGGAATGATTGGGAGGGAAGTGGACGGTTAAAAATGTGTTGGATGTGCGTCGAAATATGTCATTTGGCACATCTTCTTTGTCATATTCTACTTTATAAGGCATCAAAGAAGGGGGATGAAATCCAAGGGTTCATATTTTGTCCCACCACAATCGAAGAACGTCCTTCCCAATTTTGTAATCGACATTATGTGTCACGCAGGCATGGGTGGGAAGGGGGAAGGTTCGATGTGTGTAGGACGTGCGTCAAAATATGTCATTTGGCATATCTTACAATGTCCTTTCCAATTTTATACGCTACATTATGTGTCAGGAATGATTGGGAGGGAAGTGGATGGTTAAAAATGTGTCTGACGTGCGTCGAAATATGTCATTCCGCATATGTTCTTTGTCCTATTCTACTTTATAAGGCATCGAAGAAGGGGGATGAAATCCAAGGGTTCATATTTTGTCCCACCACAATCAAAGGTTGTCCTTCCCAATTTTGTAATCGACATTATGTGTCCCGCAAGCATGGGTGGGAATGGGGAAGGTTCGACGTGTGTAGGACGTGCGTCGACATATGTCATTTGGCATATCTTAGAATGTCCTTTTCAATTTTATACACTACATTATGTGTCAGGCATGATTGGGAGGGAAGTGGGCGGTTAAAAATGTGTTGGATGTGCGTCGAAATATGTCATTTGGCACATCTTCTATGTCATATCTCACTTTATAAGGCATCGAGGAAGGGGGGGCGGCAAAAATCATATCACTTGCTCGATACATGAAGCCAGCGTTGGGATGTGATAGGGCATAGTCGAAAAATTGGTAGACCCGGTCCAGTGTGGTCGTCGTAGGGTTGGCCTGTTGTGTTGCAACTGAGCCAAGGGCCGTAAGCATGGTGCAGTCAAGTGCCCGGGCGTGATACAGGAAAACTCCAATGACTTCCTGTACAAATGTTTTTTGTTGCTTTCCCAGTGCTGGTGAAGTGTCAGCAGTGGCACACAAATTGTTGTTTGCTGCCGTAGGTGCACAGCGCACTGGGATAAGGTTGATGTTGCGGTTTGGTAGGCGTAGGGTGATGGAACCGCTGCTCAGCTTTTTTGCAGTAGCCTGGCATGGAAAGGCGGACGGTACGTTTGTGGTAGTCCCAACTCAGGGTGAGCCCGATGTAGCGGCGTCCCTCCCAATCCGTGGAGATTTCATCGTGCCCTTTGAGTGTGTTAATGAGATGAGCGGCGTGTTCTTTGCCCAAATATTTCACACCGAAGTCATCGACACAGAGGGCAAAACAGATGGGTCGCCAATCATGAGTCCAGAAACCGGGGTTGATTTTGCTTTGGTGGTAGCCGTTGGCCTGGAGGCGTTGTTCAAGGAGTTGCTGCGCAATGATACTGGCTTGTGGGAGTCCATACATACCCTTTTGAATGCGCACAAAGACATAGCCATCCCGTGTAATGTCTCGTAGATGGTAGAGATCAATGATGGCGGCAGGTATGTCGGCAAGTTTGAGTTGCATGTATTCTGGACATTCCATGGGCGTGTTACGATAAAAATCTTTTATGTCGATGGTCATGAACCTGGTGTTAACTGTAGAGATGACGCTGTTGAGGAGTATTTTAACCGTGATCATGTTGGCTGTGGGCATGCGGCAGTCGCCTTGGAAGTTAATGCGGTGCATTAACGCCGACTGTTAGGCAAATGCGATGCGGATCATCTTTTTCTGGGCAAAAGGTAGCCACAATACGCCCATACGTCACGTCCTTCCATCGGTCTTGCGGTACGTGTGTTCGCTGGATGAAAGCAATGGTGTTGGTGCTGTTAACGATGCCGGGCAAACCCTGCGCAAGTCGGCCGAGTTCTTTTCCATATGCGTTCTGCCAGGTGTCACGGTATTTGGGGTTAGCAATAAGGTGGCGGTACTCCATCAACTCACCCGTCTTGTCATTGAGGACTGCATGAAGCATGTCGGGTGGGTAACGCCGTCGTGTGGCCTGAGTGGCGGTGATCCCAATGTGACGTGTGGCGAAGAAGTGTAGCATGGTCTCGTGTGTGAGAGAACTGGTTCGGCTACGAGTGTTGAGAGCTGGTGGTGTAGTAGTAGGTTGCGGGCGAGGTAGGAAGGGGATGGGGCGGCGTGTCGGCACCCTTGGAGGTGGTGCCATTTCGTCAACACTGTCCTCATCATCAGAGATAACGGGGCTGGTGGAGGGCCGCGGCCAGGCAGTAGGGATTTGTGTATGTGGTTGCACCCTTGGAGGTGGGGCGTGGGCAGCGATTGGTGTGGTTTGTGTTGGTGGTAGAGGCGGTTGCTTTGCGGCGTCACTGAAAAGTTGCTGGAGGTGCTGGAGGTCTTGTAGGTTTTTGGCCCCAACGTGCTGTGCTTTGGCATTGTGCTTAATGACGTGAGCAAGATTGGCTGCGGCAGCGATGAGGGCATCGGTCGGGGACACGAATGGATTGGTGAGGTATTTGTGTTTGAAAAACACAGTGGCGGCAATGCGAGTGCTCCGCGTGGTAGGCAACCATACTTTCCAGCACCTGTAGTGCTCTACTGATGTGCCAATGATCCATCCTTTGGAGCAGTGTTGAGCGTAGGTCTTGCATCGATGGGGTTTGTCATGAACAAGGGCCTCCATACCAAGTGGAACGAAGGGTGAAGCATTGTAGTCATGCGGTCCATAGAGGTGAGCATATGCAGAGATCCTGGGGTTGGCATTGGACTGACGTAGGAGGTTGAGTTGTCGTTCCATGTGTGGAATGAGTTGGCACCACAGGTGGAGTGGAAATTTGTCGGCTGTGCCGCTGAGGAGAGCAACAAAGTGGTCTTTCCATGTTTGGATGGCCTTTTTGGCAACATTACGGCGGTGGTCATCAGGTGGCACCAGTTGGTACGTCATGCCTGAATCGAGGATGGCTTGCTTGTATGCCGGGGATGCTTCATTGTCAAGGACCTGGCACTTGGGTGAGAGTCCACATGCTTGCATACGGGAGAGAGCTCTGGTGCGTGCTAGGATGAGTTCACCCTCCGTCCTATTTTTTGTAGGCTCAACCCAAATTGAGTTGCTGTCGGTGTGGTACAGGATCATCTGGTACCTGTGGCCTCTGGATGATAAGTGAGGAAACTTACCCGTTTGGTTGGTGTAGACTGTGTCCCGGGTGTCATAGGTCTTGATGTATTTGTCATGGTGAGGGAGAGAGGGAGCAGTGTGAGAGGGTGGGTTTGCTGGAGCTTGCAGAGTCGTCTTGGTGGAGCGCACGCCTTGGCGCTGGCTACGCATGCGCCCCTGCTGCGTTTCTTCAGACTGGGGAATGTGCTTGTGTACACTGGCAATGGTTACGAGGGGCCATGTGTCGTAGTTTCCGCGCCGAATTGCTGCCATCCATGTTGTTTTGGTGGGAAAACCTGCTGCGGCGTGGAGGTACCAAATAATTTGCTCGATACTGGGTAGCTCGTAGACATTGAGGATGGTATGCTGCTCCCGCATACTAGATGATGCAAGGAGGGCGCGGATTTCTTCTGTGGACAGCACGACGTATTTAGTGTTGAGTGATTTCGCACCACAGGGCGAGTCAAGGATGAGGGTTGTTGATGTTGCGGGTGATTTGGCGTAAGGGTACTCGCCAAAGCCCGTTGTGTGGGCATCTGTAACCCTGGAGGATGGAGGTGGCGTTGATGTGGATTTTGTTGGGGGCTTCAATACCACAGATCGTACGTGGGAATTAAAAGCAGCAATTTAATTGAAAAAATGGTGAGTAAAAAAACTGCAACATCATCAAAACTTGATGTTTTCTCACCGCTCTTTTTGCTTTGCCGCTCTGCTGTTATGAACGCGAGCAGGTGGCAGCAACGGTGGAGCAAAAGATGGTCTGTGGGCTTCAATAGCCCAGATCGCGCATACAAATTAAAAGGAGCGATTTAATTGAAAAAATGGTGAGTAAAAAAACTGTAACATCATCAAAACTAGATGTTTTCTCACTGTTTTTGCTTTGCCGCTCTGCTGTTATGAACGCGAGCAGGTGGCAGCAACGGTGGAGCAAAGACGGTCTGTGGGCTTCAATAGCCCAGATCGCGCATACGAATTAAAAGGAGTGATTTAATTGAAAAAATGGTGAGTAAAAAAACTGTAACATCATCAAAACTAGATGTTTTCTCACTGTTTTTTTTTGCTTTGCCGCTCTGCTGTTATGAACGCAAGCAGGTGGCAGCAACGGTGGAGCAAAAGACGGTCTGTGGGCTTCAGTGTGATTGATCGCGGGGTGGATCCAAAACGTAACAATTTAATTGAAAAGGTTTATCATGTATTGCACTTGCAATAAAGGCAAGAATGTCATGGGTATTTCCCGCCCTTCTTTATTATTGTGAAATTGTGTGAAGTGCGAAGTGCATGAATGCCTATTGAGGGCCAGACTACATAGGGTGGGGAACTACACAAATGGGAAGTGCTGAAAAAATTCTGCCTAGGTTAAGAGATTATTTAGATTAAAAAACTTGTTTTAGTACCTAATGTTAGTAAAACTGTTAGCAGTCCGTCGAAGTCTAACATTGTCCCCAAAACCTTACTCACAGTTAGCAAGAAGTGAGAAAGAACTTGTGACTCCGCCCCTCTGACCGACCGTTGAGCCGCATGTTAGGTATTCTGTAAGTAAAAAAATCTTGTTTACAGTTTAACTAACAGGCTTACCAGCCTTACTAACAATTCGTTTGCAGTGAAGAAAGGGATTCATCTCCTCCAGCCAGCCTCTTCTGGCAATTATTCCATTAGGATGGCAAAACAGATGGGAAGCAGTCCAGGGGAAACTCAGAATGTAGGTAGCCTTGAACGCATCCAAGACCCACTACAGATCTTCTTTCATCCAAACGATGGTTCCATTCCTCAGGTCACACTTGAAGACTGCAGCCTTCTGAAGCAGGCACTCATTTGAGCCTGCCCACCACCACTGCCTCCTTACTGGTCCCAGTCAAAATTACATTTTGGGGAAAGACCAACTTGTGAGAAGTCTTCACCTGTGCATCAAGAAAATCTGCATATTTGGCCTTGGCCATAGAGCCGTAGACTGCAATCGCACTGGTGAATGTATGGAAGGTCTGTAGAGTGAATGCCACAAGGGTGATCATGTCAGAAACAAATTTGTGCATATCTTGATGATGCCCAAGGGCCGATGCCCAAATATTAAAAGCCTCCACCATCTTGAACACTTGCTTGGCCCAGGTTCCAGATTCCCCAGATTGTTGGTCTTCCTGCACAGCAACCGCCTACAGCTATAGTGCCCTTAGGGAAGCAAAAGACCTCTTCAAGCCAACTGAGGTGATTTGAGATTGCCATCCTGTTCAACAGAGGCTTCAAGTGCTGCACCTTTGCCCATTTGATAATTTTACCACTCTTTGCGCTCAACTAGGCTCTCCTATTGCAGGGACGCTTCCCACTCAGTACCTCCTCTCTGGGCTCCCAAGGGGGCTGGGGTAACCTGTTGCTTCATAGTCCATGTCACTCCTCCGGATTTAACCATTGGCATACTGGAAGTGTACAGGAGGGTAACCGGAAGTGTACGGGAAGGTTACCGGTGGGAGGGTTACCGGAGTATACCGGAGGGTTACCGGAGTTCACACAAGAGTTACTTGATCTGCCCAAATAAAGATTCCTACTTACGGGAAGGATACCGTAGCGTATGGGTGGCTTACCGGAGGTAGGTAGGTTACAGGTGGAAGCTAGCTTAGGCTTACTAATTCATGATGTGCCTACCTGCCTACCATTGCTCCTCAGAACGCTACCACCCCGAGCCCACCACAATGCCACACATGGCAAAATTTCAGCTCCAACCGTTTGCTCCTTGAGTCCACTGCAATGCTCCACTCAAACCTACTGTGATTCCTCTCCCTCACCATGCCATTGTCCACACCAACCAAAGGGTCACCATGCATCATGGCAATGGGCCACTCGACTCGTAGTGTCATCAAACATCTTCCAGACGTCAACATCAATCATCAGTCACCACCGCAACCATCGTAGAAAGGAAGCCAAGGTATCATGTCTATCAGCAGTCACCATGGCCACCCTTGTGGATAGGAAGCATAGAGCTTTGCTGCACTTCATGCAATTCTTGTCAAGAAGAGAATCAGCCTTCCCAGTCTTTCTCATTCGATCTTGACAAGTTCTTGTTGTGTGACAAATTAGAGAGGACCACCACCAAAAATGCATGAGACAGTAAGTACCAGATGCTGTAGTTGATTGCTGTCAACTGACATGAAACCATGAACCCAACAAGAATGTCCATAATAAACTTAAATATGGAATCAATGGCATGATAAAGAGACAACAAATCGCAGATCCCAAATGATCATTGCGTCTCATTCTTGTCTTAGTCACCAAATGCAAATATTATCAAATCTACCTTGCCACTTGACCATTTCTAAGCCAGTACAAGACTTCAAGAATTCTGAGAGAGCAGTTGTGGAAGAAAATTTTATTAGCATTGAAGCCTGAGCAGGAAATGAAGCAACACAGCTATCATATCAAGGACCAAGATAATGACGACATAATCCTATACGCAGTTATATGTTTGTGATCTCCATCATAATCCTGGTCCTTGACCCAGACAACCGATGTACTCCACCTCCCCCTGTTGCAGTAGAGTCTAGTGCCTGGGACTATTAAATCTCCCCAAACCTATTGCCTTCCGTGACAACTTTTATTTACAAAGGGAATTATAATATATTTTTGTTCATAAGAGCCCATGGATTATAAGATGCATTTCCCCCAATTTTCATGACATTCATGTTTTCACCCATCTAATCGTCCACAGACATAATAAAACCATCATAGATCAATTCTCTTTCTCATTGGCAACATCCTAATGTACATAGCTCCTTAAAAATCTGGTTGGTTATTGATTTATGCAACAGTATCTCCACTGCAAACTCATGTCACATCATCTTACATACCACACAGAACATGACAAAAACGGTGACATCATTCTCATTGGCTTCCTCCCAAATAGTTGAGATGCATATCCTTCTGGATGCAGAAATGAGTTGCTTGAGAGGGAGTGGAATGGTGTGGGCAGGTTGGTCAGCTGGCTTTTCATTGAGCAAATTCACCTTGCTGGCTACACAGTGCAAGGATGGCACAAACTGTTGCCAAGTTTGTTTTGCAGCCCAAGAGTACGCAAATGGTGACATAATTGGCATCAAGATAGATGTTTGCTCAGGATCATGGAAGTTTTTCTTCCTAATTCTCAAAAACCATAGTATGCAAGCATTATACCACCAAATTGTGTTACACACACTGAAACTGTGGACAAGTTGCAGTTGAAAAAACATTAAAAGCTTAACAAAAGATCACAAAAATTTTCTTGCTGATGATTATTATTGTGAGTTTTAGCCACTCAAGAATCGTGTTGGTGAGAGTTCGGCAAGGCATCACACTCAGCAAACAGCAAAATGAGCTTCAAGACTTCGAGCACAAGTTGTTGTGTGATAAAGAACAACAGGCTTTGACAAAGCACAATTAGCCTGCATGGGTAGAAATTGTTGAGGTCTCAACAATTGGCAAGCCCTAGAAGGCGCAAAACACTTGCACTGGATGTAGCAAGCACAAACCAGCCTTGATGCTGTTGCTCTTCAGGAGTCCTGTTTCTGTGCAAATGATATTTGCACTATACTTTTATTTACAATGTTTGATGGCTTTTAGACGTTGAATAAAAAACATCATGTACATTGACCAAGACTTGGATTGTATTCATTTTGACTGCTAGTCAAAGGAATAGCATGTAAATATAAAAAGGAAATGATGATATACACCGGACAATATCATAAAAAGTTTTTATGATGGATTTACTTTAATATGGTTCGCGTGAACACATATGTTTATTGTCTTACATCGTTATTGCAAAGTAGGTCTAATTTTGCTTGTGATAAAATATTTAAAGATAGCATACCTTTCTTTTTTGTTGATTTCCCCTCTACGAATCGTTCCTCAGACAAGGTCTAGCAAAACTACTAGAAAGTAGGTCAAAAAATACATGTCCAAAAATAACCTTGATGCTATTTCTGTATTATGTTTATGACACTGCCCCCCTCCCACCATGCACATGAAACACACAAGCAAAAAATACTCTGCACCACCAAATGCATCCTCAAATAATTCTGCAGCACCTCCCCCCCCCCCAGCCCACCTTGCAACCATCTTCCAAGGTATCGTATTCTGAAATTATTTCTCTCTCACTGCATATCATATTCTTCTTTTTTCTATTAAGATGGCATTAGCTTGTGTTGATTTCAAACACAAGTAAATATTACATTACCACTATGACAAAAATAATAGTTGTCAATTACATGACAGGTTCATATGTGATTTCTTAGTTACTATATAGATGCTCTTCATGTGAAGACGGTGCAAACAAGCCCCTGAAAAGTTGACATCCACATTCACCACTTTCAATTCTCTACAATACACACCACAACCCTGATTGTATGGTTGGGGTGTCAGATAAAGCTATATGGTCTTGATCCTCTGACAACTACAATTCCCTCCAAGTTCCAAGCATATGTTAGTAGCCGTTTGAGACCCCCCCCCATCTATAGACCCCACCTCACAGTCTATAGACTCCCCCAACTAAAAATGAAATGGCACAAAAATTAGAAGATAAAAATCTCGTGATAGCTTTTTTAACATCATCAATTTAGATTAAAAATGACATAGATATTTACATTACTACAAAAGTCACACAAGTCTTGATGAGCTTAGGTAATATTGATATTGTGTGCATGATTCCGACCTTTTCTAACTAATATCATGATATGGCTTGTCTAGAGGTATTTTAGAGAAGACTCTATAGACTTTCCTCACGGAGTCATGAAAAGTCTATAGACCCCCCACAATAGACTATAGACCCTTAACCACAGTCTATAGACCCCCGTGGCAGTCTATAGATGGTCATGGAGGGTCTATAGACCCCTTGTAACAGTCTATAGACACTCCTCCCCATAAAGTCTATAGGACCCCCATGACAGTCTATAACCCCCCCCCCCCAATGACAGTCATAGAACAGGGGGGTCTACACATGGTTTTTTGTAAAATACAGTAAAGTCTATTGACTGTAAGGGGGTCTATAGACTGTGATGTGGGGTCTATAGACAGGGGGTCTACAAACAGCTTCTAATACATAAATTCGCAACCCAAAAATCTAAGTTAACTCCAGGGACTACAAAATATAAACCCATCTTACACCAATTTTTGTATGAACTACACCTCTGTAGATAATACATTATTTCATTGCTTAAACTGATCACTATGATAAGCTTCAGCCTAAACGTTTCATGACAATGGACACCCATTTTTCTTCTTGATTTGAAAAAGTTGTAGACGCCATTGTGTAACTGTATGATCATGAATGATTTGTCAATATCACTGTATGGCCCTTGTTTTCTGATATGCTAGAAAATCTCACCAATATTTCTTATTCATTACATGTCTAGCGGCAAATTATATTCCAGTGTCTTATACACTGATACCTGTCACCTCTAATTGCTGAGCATAGCAAATACGTAGACGTTGATAATCGGGCGATTACTAAATTATGACTGGTTTATGCTAGTCCATTCCGTATAGTAATCAGGTAGACAGGTAAAGTTCTAAGTCTGTACCGCTGTGTAAGTAATGAGGTACACAGGTAAAGAATGTGTCCGTGTGTATACATAGCACACCCTTGCAGCGGTATGGTGTAGACCATATCTTTGTTGGGTTATGCGGCACTAGCAGCTGGTCTGCTGATGGGGGGACGCAGTAATTTGTTGTGTGGAACTCAGGGCGCTGTTAGTTTCAAATGTGGTAGTGGTGGTTGATCAGCTGTTAAGAAGAGGGGCCGTACTGCTTGGTGATGGATAGCAGGGTGATGCTTTGTGACACAGTCTGCTAAGTTGGTGGCACCAGCGCGCCAGTATGGCCGGAAGTGTTTTTGGTTAATATGACAGCGCAACCAGTGAAATTGCATGTCCATGGCTTTAGTGCGCTTGGGTTGGATGGTGTTGTTTACAACGCCAAGGGCGGTAGATTTGTTGGTTTGGATGGGAGTGGGTGGTTGAGGGTGGCCCATTTCAATGAGGAGGTGTCGCAAGGGAATCACTTCGCGTGCGTTGATGTATAGCGCACCGAGTTTGGCCTCAGCAGCGGAGGACATAACGGATTTGATGATCTGCGCAATGGTTAGGACAGCCCCATTGTTGTTGGGGTAATGGTCGTTTTCGGAAAGGAAGAAATGCCCACCGGCACGGCTGCGTGCGTTTGTTTTGGAGAGATAAGAAGCATCACAGTGGGTGGCTAAAATCATATCACTCGCTCGATACATGATGGCAGCATTGGGGTGTGATAGGGCATAGTCTAAGACTTGGTAGACCTGGTCCAGTGTGGTCATCGTAGGGTTGGCCTGTTGTGTTGCAAGTGAGCCAAGGGCCGTAAGCATAGTGCAGTCAACTGCCCCGGAGTAATACAGGAAAACTCCAATGACTTCCTGTACAAACCTTTTTTGGTGCTTTCCCAGTGCTGGTGCAGTTTCCGCAGTGGTGCACAATTTTGTTTGCTGCTGCAGGTGCAAGGCGCACTGGGATAAGGTTGATGTTGCCGTTTGGCAGGCTTGGGGTGATGGAAGCGCTGTCCAGCTTTTTCGCAGTAGCCAGACATGGAGAGGCGGACAAGACGGTTGTGGTAGTCCCAATGCAGGGTAAGCCCAATGTAGCATCGCCCCTCCCAATCCGTGGAGATTTCATCGTGCCCTTTGAGTGTGTTGATGAGATGATTGGCGTGTGCTTTGCCAACATATTTCACACCGAAGTCATCGACACAGAGGGCAAAGCAGATGGGTCGCCAATCATGTGTCCAGAAATGGGGGTTGATTTTGCTTTGGTGGTAGCCATTGGCTTGGAGGCATTGTTCAAGGAGTTGCTGCGCAATGATTCCGGCTTGTGGGAGTCCATACATACCCTTTTGAATGCGCACAAAGACATACCCACCATGCGCAATGTCATGGAGATGGTAGAGTTCAATGATGTTGGAGGGTATGTCGGACAGTTTGAGTCGCATGTATTCTGGACGTTCCATGGGAGTGTTGAGATAAAAATCTTTGATGTCGATGGTCATGAACTTAGCGTTTACTGTAGAGATGACGCTGTTGAGGAGTATTTTGACAGTGATCATGTCAGCTGTGGGCATGCGGCAGTCGCCTGGGAAGTTAATGCGATTAACGCCGACTGTTAGGCAAATGCGATACGGATCGTCTTTTTTGGGGCGAAAGTTAGCCACAATACGTCCATACGTTACGTCTTTCCATCGGTCTTGTGGTACGTGTGTTCATTGGATGAAAACAATGGTGTCGGTGCCTTTGACGATGCAGGGCAAACCTTGCACGAGTCGGCCGAGTTCCTTTCTATATGCGTTCTTCCAGGTGTCACGGTATTTGGGGTTAGCAACAAGGTGGCGGTACTCCATTAACTCACCAGTCTTGTCATTGAGGACTGCGTGGAGCATGTCGGTTGGGTAATGCCATGCGTGGCTTGAGCGGCGGTGATCCCAATGTGACGTGTGGCCAAGACATGTAGCATGGTCTTGTGCGTGAGGGAACAGGTTCGGCTACGAGTGTTGAGAGCTGGTGGTGTTGTTGTGGGTTGTGGGCATGGTGTGAAGGGGACGGGGCGGCGTGTCGGCACCCTTGGAAGTGGCGCCATTTTGTTGTCACTGTCCTCATCATCAGAGACAACGGCGCTTGTGGGGGGCGGCGTACAGGCAGTTGGGAACAGGGTATGGGCCTGCACCCTTGGAGGTGGGGCGTGGGGAGCAACTGGTTTGGTTGGCATCGGTGATAACAGCTGTTGCTTGGCTGTGTCACTGAAAAGTTGCTGCAGGTGCTGGAGGTCTTGCAGGTTTTTGGCTCCAATGTGCTGTGCTTTGGCATTGTGCTTAATGACGTGGGTAAGATTGGCTGCTGCAGCGATGAGGGCGTCGGCCGGGGACATGAATAGATTGGTGAGGTACTTGTGTTTGAAGAACTCTGTTGCGGCACTGCGAGTGCTACGTGTGGTGGGAGACCATATTTTCCAGCACCTGTAGTGCTCAGTGGATGTGCCAATGACCCATCCTTTGGAGCAGTGTTGAGCGTAGGTCTTGCGTTGATGGGGTTTGTCATGCATGAGGGCCTCCATACTGAGTGGAATGAAGGGTGATGCATTGTAGTCGTGAGGTCCGTAGAGGTGGGCATATGCAGAGATCCTGGAGTTGGCATTGGACTGATGCAGGAGGTTGAGTTGTCGTTCCATGTGTGGAATGAGTTGGCACCAAAGGTGGAGTGGAAATTTGTCGGCTGTGCCGCCAAAGACAGCAATAAAATGGTCTTTCCATGTTTGCATGGCCTTTTGGCAACGTTGCGGCGGTGATCATCAGGTGGCATCAGTTGGTATGTCATGCCTGAATCAAGGATGGCTTGCTTGTATGCTGTGGATGCTTTGTTGTCAAGGACTTGGCACCCGGGTGAGAGTCCACATGATCGCATACGGGAGAGAGCTCTGGTGCGTGCTAGGATGAGTTCACCCTCTGTCCTATTCTTTGTTGGCTCAACCCAAATCGAGTTGCTGTCGGTGTGGTACAGGATCATCTGGTACCTGTGGCCTCTGGATGATAAGTGAGGAAACTTACCCATTTGGTCGGTGTAGACTGTGTCATAGGTGTCATAGGTCTTGATGTATATGTCCTGGTTAGGGAGTGAGGGGGCAGTGAGGGAGGGCGTGTTCGATGTAGCTCAAAGAGTTGTCTTAGTGGAGCGCACACCTTGGTGCTGGCTACGCAAGTGCCCCTGGTGAGTTTCTTTTGACTGAGGAAAGTGCTTGTGTACATTGGCGATAGTAACAAGGGGCCACGTGTTGTAGTTTCCGCGCCAAATCACTGCCATCCATGTTGTTTTGGTGGGAAAACCTGCTGCGGCGTGGAGGTACCGTATAGTTTGTTTGATGCTGGGAAGCTCATAGACATTGAGGATGGTATGCTGCTCCCGCGTACTTGAAGATGTAAGGAGGTTGCGGACTTCTTCTGTGGACGGCACGACGTATTTAGTGTTGAGTGATTTCGTACCACAGGGCGAGTCAAGGATGAGGGTATTGTCGTTGACGTTGCGGGTGATTTGGCGTAGGGGTACTTGCTAAAGTCCGGTGTGTGGGCATCTGTACCCCTGGAGGATGGAGGTGGCGCTGATGTGGATTTTGTTGGAGTCGTAGAAGTTGACTTCATCCTTGTCGTACACGGCAGTGTACCCGGCATCAGCAAACTTGCTGCCACTGAGTAGCGTCTGTTTGAGATTGGGAACAATGTCGACCTGGTTGGCGGGGGCGCGGACATTGAGCAGAAGTTGAGAGATGTGTGTTGCCTGTGCAGTGCCACCAGTAGGTAGTAGGAAAACTTTAGTCAAAGGTTCTGTAGTGGAGTGGAAAGGATCATGGAGTGCTCCTGCTGTTGAAGTGGCACTGGTGTTGCTGATTGTGGAGGGTATCGTGCCGTCTGATATGCACTGCTTGACTTGCAGTTTGGTCATGGGTGCGGGGCGTCGCCGCTTGTATTTGGTAGTAGGATGAAACAAGGGGGAGATGCTGTTCAACATGTGGTGTCACCAGGCTGTGCTGTATTTGTCACGGTGGTGCGGCTGAAATGAACTCTTGTTTCAGGGCAAGCAAGTGGAGACCAATAGTTTAGTGAACATACATAGGGGTGTGGTGCACTATGATTACGTGTGTTTGCTTTAACCAAATTGTTAAGCAAACTGTCACTAAGAAAATTAACGGTCTCCACTGGACCCTATTTCTTGGGTTTGTACCAAGCTGGGCGTTTGTCCTTGTTTTTGTCCAGGGCAAAACACTCCTCATCCTCATGGTAGACACCGTCCTTCTTGCATGAGTTGCAGAAACGCGGGATATGGCGGCCTTCGGTAGGGGGCGTGCCATTGGATCTGTTGCACTGCTGGCGAGGTGCAGTGGGAGGTGAAAGGGGTGCTCGGTCTGTTTGGGAAAAGAGAGTCATGAACTTGGCTTGTTGGTCCAGGATGGCTTTCTGTTGGGCTTCAAGTTTATGGAGGAGGGTGGTGTTTTCCAACGTGATTGCGGCGGCGTGTTCAGTGGCATTCTCCAATGCCCCTTCCAAGCTGTTGGTGTACTCGAGGAGTGAGTGGTGGTCGGCAGTTGATAAGGTGGAGTTGATGTTGTGCGGAACATGTGGTGGATTGTTGGATATGGCGGCTGCTGCTGTCAAAAAAACTGCTGGCACTCTCAAAACTACCCGAACGAGCTTCGTGTTTGGCATTAAACTTCTCCTTGCTCTTGTAGATGGTAACGGAGTGTGATTTAGCCGCGTCCCAGGTTTTGTTGGCAGACGGCTTGATTTCCCATGCTTGCATTTCCTTGTTGTTGAACATTTTGGAGGCATACATGCTCTCAACGTAATGCTGGATCTTCGTGGCCTCCACGACTGGGACACCAATGTCCCGACAGAGCTTTTGTTGCTTGTCGAGCTCACGGGCAAACTTTGTGATGTGGCTCGTGAAGTCCCATTGGACGTGAAAGGCTTGGGCGGCTTGCTTTTTCTTGAGGGTCATGACAATGCACCACTCGGTGTGGAGATGCTGGACGATCGTCTTGATTGTCTGGCCGCTGTAGCACACGTAGTCGTCTTTGAGTTCCTTGATGTACGTGGGATCGATGGCTTCTCACACGATTTTGTCGACAATGAGTGCATCAACAGCTTCTTGCTTCCAAAACTCTTGGCACGCGAGGTTGTGCAAGCCAGTGATCGACACTCGATTCGTATGTGTGGTGGTGTTTGTGAGGCCCATTGTGACAATCAGAGGCATTGGGAGGCGGTCGATGGCGATGTCCGGGTTGCCCGTGACCGTGCAATACTTGGCGTCAATGAGCATGAGTGCAAGATGGCCATGACGTCCGCCCCAGCTCCTTGTTTTGACGGCTGCCACGATTTTCGCGATTTGTTGCTGGAGATGGTTTACAGTGGAGGTCGTTGGTTGACCAATGATCTTGTCGAGAGGCAGAGGTGTTACGATGGCTCGTATGGCCTCATAGACAGTGGCGTTGTTTGCAGTTGGTGAGGACATGGTGTTGGCTTAGTTTGGCACCTGTTACCTTGGGTGAATTGCAGGTGGTTGGCTTGTTTTGGCGCCTGTTATCTCGGGTGAATTGAAGGTGGTTGGCTTGTTTTGGCGCCTGTTACCTTGGGTGAATTGCAGGTGTTGCTCAGTGCAAAAAATTAGTGATCACTGCTGAGCATAGCAAATACGTAGATGTTGATAATCGGGCGATTACTAAATTATGACTGGTTTATGCTAGTCCATTCCGTATAGTAATCAGGTAGACAAATAAAGTTCTAAGTCTGTACCGCTGTGTAAGAAATGAGGTACACAGGTAAAGTATGTGTCCGTGTGTATACATAGCACTAATGTACATTAGGTACACATATTCATAGTATGATATATGTAGAGGCAAACTGAAATAACTTGCTTTTTTGTTGCAGTAGAAACATACTGTATTCTACATTTTTGAAAATAGTTGGGATATGAATTCATAACTCCAACAGCCAAAACATTGCTCCCTATTTCTAGTTATGTCAAGGGTCCTGTCATAGTCACAGCACCAAGATTTTCTGTCTAAACGACTTTGTAGAACTCATCTTTGTATATGTTGGTGGTTTTTATGTTCAATCCTTTAATCTCAACTATGCTTCAGCCTCTATGTCTGCTGTCTGTGGCCACATATATATGACAAAAATATCTTTCTTGTAGTCGCCATTGTGTAGGAGTAAAAAACCCTTTGTGTTGTGTAGATGAGGCTGGTACGGTATATTAGTTAGATGGGAACATGATGTGCATTGAACTGTGGCATCATACCATTGTTGGTGGCTAAAACACTAGATACTGTAAAATGTACATCAAAAAAGAGAAAATAAAGTTGGACAGTCCTGGCTTGTTGGATTCATTATCTTATGCTCTATGGTACGTTATGAGACATACGTATCGTACTATCATACCACGCGGTAGCTACTTTTACATGTATTGTACCATAGTACGATAGGAGAAATATCATTAAACATTTTTATGATATTGACGTCATCTTTTTTGACAGTGCAAAATAACCATGCTTTTGTTGCAGCGGTGCACAAAATTCCAATTTGCCAATATCATAAAAAGTTAATATGATGACTACGCTAAAATTACGGGATTTTTTTAATGATATTGAAGGCTGTTGACACACATTCCTCTATGTCAAAGTGGATCGCTTTGAAAAAATAACTCCTATTTGCAATACCACTGTAATCATGCAGCTGGGGCTCACAAGTACATCTTCAAAAACCTTTGCAAGCTGCAGAGAGTGCATCAAACCCCAAAATGCTCAACCACCAGAGCCTTGGTTTCTATGTCATTAGCCACCATGCTGTAGGAGGAGCAACTACATTGCCAGCAGGACATTTTTCTGGGTATGAAAAAAGTCAGCAAGCAACAACACATCTATGATGGACATTGCAAGCATACTGAATGCAGGAGCATTTATTTTTCTGCACTGCACAAATTTATTTGTGTAACCAAATGATGTTTGGGAACAAAATATTCCTTGTTGTAGCACGTTTGATTGATGTCAAACAACAGTGCATACAAAAATTTTTAATTGGGATGTATTTTTTTGGCTGGGAGTCATAAAAATAATGCTCACTATAACATGTAGCTGATTAGATGACATTGTTAACATTACAGCTTCCTCATCATGTGTGTTTGCAAGCAACCACATTGTAAGATTTCAAATGCATGCAAGAGTGCAGCACTATCTACTGACCATCATTTCTGCCCAAAGACATGTTGTACAGACACTCTAAGTTTGATTGTGACAAAGTCACATAGCATGAATGATGTGACCTTTGATGACAGTCTTGATTGCTGGTATTGCAATGATATTGCATACTGTGAGCGACTGGACAAAAGTCAATGCAACAATGACTTGCAACAAAAGGAGTACACATAATAATCATCTTGCCAATGATGACAACCCTTTCCTGGTCAGTGCAGCAACATGTGCACTCATGATTCACAGTCAAATCCCATACCAAGGTAGGGTTCAAGAATTGAAAGCTCAAGAAAATGCGGACAATGGTCATCACACACATACACATGAGGCTTGATTGTTGCTGGATCAAGCCACAAGACATGGTGCAAATTGCATGCAGCATTTTTCATGCATCATGCTTGATGGCTCTCAAACATAGTATCTAAAACTGATGATCAATTGACTGATAATCAATACTATGGTCTCATTAAAAAGCAGTTGATGAACTAACTATTTTAAAGGCATAGAAAGTGAGAAGGATGATGTTCCTTCTTCACAAACTTGTGAACTCAATATTCAGTTCAAGTAGCAGTCATGTTGAAAGCCAGTGCTTCATTTCCTATTGCAATGATGGATCGGCACTAAATAAATTGATAGTTGTGGGAACAACTTCTCAGTCAACAAGTGTTGTTGGATCACAACCTATTGTAGCAGTCCAACAATGACAAAGTGCATGGACAAGCCATCACACAATTCAATTGCAATAATGTTGCATGGATAAATTCTAAAGATTGACAGTTCTGCACAATTGTGAGCAAAATAAATCACAGCTTGATTGCATGAAAAGTGCATATGCAATCAGATTTCAATGGCAATGATATTGCATGAACAAGTTACCTATACTCCAATTGCAACAGGTTGCATGAACTTAAATTTCAGTAAGTTCAATTTCACAAGAGTGTGCAAACTCAATTGATAGCTTGATCAAAATTAGAACAGTTTTTAGCAATGGTGTTGCAGCAAGTAAAGATCACAACCAATACAGCTCGTAGGATTCTGAGAGGCTGAATTAAGCAGATTGTCTTTTTATCTTTGAAGGCAAAGACTATTATTTGAGGACAAAAGTATTCAAACAGAAAAAAGAAAAGATAACTGTTTAATGAAAATAGCTACATATACTAAATCGAAAACATGTTTTTGAGGTTCAAACTGTCAGCGACAGGTTGTTTCTTACAACGCTCAACTGAGCTTATTTAATTTATTTTACGAACGTCGACAGCTTCTTGAGGAAATTGTGGATGCTCGACAATTTTCTCAAAATCAGTCGTAAGTCAGTGTTGCATCTGTCAAAAAAATAACTTTGTCATTTTAAAGGTTGACAGTTGTTAATCTGTCAGACTGTTATTAATCGGTCAGAACCTTTCACAGATCGGTTATCATTTTATTTACAGGAAGACATCAATGATTTCATCAATAACTTAGTCAATTTCAAGGTTCCCAGTTGTTTAACTGTCAACATGTTAATCGGTCAGTACCTCTTACACTTTTGACTATCATTTTTGAAATGTCTACACACATCACATAGACTTGCCCGGTTTATTATTATTTACTCTCAAAGGCAAGGTCACTTTAACACGACTGGCTACATAAGCCCTGGATTTCTACAATTTGCGGACGGAAAGATTTCCGGTTCTTATTAAGTAGGATTTTCAAATCTTTCATTCTTCGCAGTTTAGTTCTACTAAGTCATTTTCAAACTAAATAACAGTTTCATAACTCCGATCCCACACCTCCTCACAAAAGAAGTAACTTATGCTCAGCAAAATGAAGTCTTGTCAAGAGTACAAAGTAACTCTGTTTTATTACAACATGAGTGTTCAAGATTGAGCATGGTAAATTCAACTTAAGGGATGTCTTGTACATTCAATATTGATACACCACAAAGTTAACATGACTGACCCATGCGTATTCAGGTTTGAAACACAGAGCAGTACTTCAATCATTCATTCTGTAAATGATATTTGCACAAAGGTTGAATTGTCTTGAAACTTCAGCATACTGCTAAATTAGGACAAGGATGATACTCCTTCCTTCACTGTTCGTTCAAGTATGAATGACCTTAGAAAAGCTCACCTGGTCCACCTGCATTTGTGAACGTAGCAGTGTGGCTCTTTTAAAAAGTCTTGCAAATTCAGGAGTGAGACACATTAATTTAAACCTCAACATGGTAATTCAACAATAAAATATAACTGTTGAGGCAATGCCAAAACAGAATGTATTCATTATATTTGCCCAGTACTTGATATAGTCAGGCATTCATGTATATTCAGAAAACTATCGTAGCGAGTAGATAATACTTTCATGGCTAGTCCAAGATATGTCTACCCATGGTGGGGAAGAAACATGGTACATGACCCTGAAATCATATACACTAAAATGGACAATGCAAGAAACCAAATCCCTAGGAAAGAGAACAACCCAGAAGAAAGAAAGAAAAAAGACCAAAAGATCACAAAAGAAACATTTGCTTCAAATCACACTTATCCCATTGCAAACATGCAAGCTTGAGTGATGACTCAGCTGCTGTTTGAAGCCATCTATGCAAGGACTTGCGTTGATATTCATAAAGCTTGATGCTGACTAAGAGCAAGATAGCCAAATTATTTGCAAAATGATCCTGCAATTCTGGCTACATTGCCATCAATGTCTTGTGCGTTACTTAGAGACATGACATCAAACATTTCTAATGATAATTAGAAATGCTGTTGCGAGAAAGTTTGCTCAATGAGCAACCTTCAACAATGACAATACATTAATCAATGCATTAGGTGTGATAGAACCCAAAGCACAAACATCAACGAGGAATAATTGGTCAATGCAAAGCATATCACTAAGTTCTGACCACTGCAATCAGGGTTAGAAATAAGTAATACTTACGACCTTAAATATAAGTAAGTCCAAAATCTCCGTCTTAACAGCAAAATCAAACCCCAAATATACTTAACAGCAAAATCAAATTGGAACCACCGTACCAACATCAACAGTCTTTCCGTCACAACCTTTTGAAATGTCATCTTGAGATGGATGACGGTGCCATCCAAAGGTATCCCACTCCTTACTTGGACCCTGATCTTCATCCACGATGTGCTCCACAACAGTATTGCCAGTTTCATCCAACAAGACCCATTCATATGGCTCCGAACTCTTGGTTTTATGCAGAATGTACCGCAAGAACTTGTCTTGGTTCATGAAATCTGAAATATCAGGATTGTGCACACAGGTAAACTTTGCTCCATTCTCAGCATGACAAAGATGGTGTGACCCCACTACCAACCCTGTACCTAGCAATTGCATCCGTTTGGACTGATTTGGCAGAATGTTTGTGTCACAATTAGTGGAACATGGTGAGGTCACAGACTCTACCTCTCGAGGATTCTTTGCTGCTGTTTTATTCTCAGCTTCCTCAACGCAAGCCCGTTGGAGTGACTTACGTAGCTTCAACGGCTGCTCCTTTAGCTACAACTCTCTTTGCTCCAATGTGACCTGCTTCTTTCGATTGTCCGACTCAACACACATGTCTCTGCTTCAGCTGCAATTGATCTGTATAGGTTGTCAAAGTACACCTTCCTCACAGGAGAGGGAGCATGAGCTATCATTTGGTTCTCCACATTAGTCTTCATATGATTGCTTGTCATCTCGATTGCGCTTTCAATCTTCAGCAACATATCCTGTAGTGTAGCAGTGTTGTCACAGGTAGGCTGATCTCTCTCAGAAACTTTATCAACAATTAGGTTGATTGCATTGACTCTTTTTGTTTGCTCCCTACCAGCTGGACGTTCCTTCCTTGAAGACAGCTTTAGGAAGGTTTTTGATTCATCCAGACTTTGTTAAGTGTCTTCAAGATTGTCATGAGCAGTGCCTCTCCTAATGGAACTTGGATGTTTTGGTGGTGGTCTGGAGCCATCAGGTGGTAACTCTATTTCAAACTTAGGATGCTGACTGAAGAAGTGATATGCTTTCATAAGCTTGTTGAATGTCTCGGGACAGTTTTTCACGTACGTATGAGAGCATGAGACATACTCCTCACGCATCCTTGAATAGTAGAGATCCATCAAGGCATCATCCCTGACCTCTCCACATGGGGGGTTGCTATAAATGATCCCCACAAACTTCTGGACTTCCTGTTGGATTCGTTGTTGCCAGCAGTTCCGGATTGACTCAGCCCGGCAGTCAGGTTTGATGGGGGTGAAATCAGGATTAGATTCATTCATTTTGCTTGGCTTGCAACAAATGTCTCAAACGTGAGGTGTACCTCATCCCAAATTTTCTCCGCCTTCTTATCCATGGAGTGCTTCGAATCATTCGACACTTTCATGAATGCCCTTGCGACAAGCAGCAGCTCTTCACTACCAAAAGAGACAGAGTGAGAGCGCACACTCACAGAATTGCTCTTCTTATTACAAGTTTTCTTCAGGGGCTTAGTCGCCTTTGTCTTTGAGATTTGCTTCTTGCTGGCTTCCTCTGCATGTTTCCTGTCCGCTATCTCAACAAGAGTTTCTTGGTCAGATTCGGAGCTCACTTCACTCATATCACCAGCTGAGGGGGAGAAATCAGAATCGTCTGCATTTGACATGATGACATGACATAAGAACAGAACAATGGTGTGTGGTATGGACAAGCAAACGGCCACACCTTGATAAGATGGAGGATATGCAGTTCTGACAGAATGGGCAAGACAAAAGATATGGTGGGAAACATTGTGTGGCTATGAAAATTAAACCCCAGTAGAAATCATCAGGGGGGATTTGACGATTAAAACCCAGCTGAATTTGATTCCCCCCAGTGGGTTATGTGTTTTAACCCATCGGAGTCGACCACCCCGTCGCTGGCAAATGGCAAGATAGGTTAAATATGAGTTATGAGCTCAAAAAATGCGTTTAACCTAGGATATAACCCAGTCGTTGGAGAATGGCATTAGGCATTCTGAAGGCTTAGACAGAAAACAGTTATTCCTGTTGTCATTTACAGCGGCTGACTAGAGAAAACAACTGCTGGGGATCTATTCCCATATATTCCCACTCCCAAGCTAACAGTGCGCTTCCCATCAGTGCTGTTCTATCGTAAAAATTTAAGAAACATTTTTCAGTATTTTTTATAATAATGTTCTTGCAGAGCAGAGGAAAAGCACTTGAGGCAACAAATTTTCATGAAACAATGTAAGTTGTAAATTCAAGGTATGTCTGATTATATCTTAGGTATTTTCTTAATGCATGGGATTTTTTGTCACAATTAGAAAAGTACATCGAAGCAACAATTACGCTGCTCTTCGTTTTCGGGAGTCCATCTCAGCAGGGCTCTGTGAATCCATGACGCCTACATTGTTATGAGTGCTGGACAGAAGTGCAGAATTGTCAAACCAACCTTTATTGAATGTTTTGTTGACCCATGTGAACAGTCTGTTGGCCTTTGCCAGAGCACCCCATTCATGATACTTTTCGTGTGCAAGTCTGAAGTAATCCAAGGAGGCCGCCAGGTTGCCAGAATTTAGGTAGAATTTAGCTGCAAGCTCGCAAGCCAATGCTTCGTCACCAATGAACTTATGCGCCTTTGCAGATGCTATGGACTTCGTGTATGATACTGGTGCATTGTCGAAGTTTCCATTGGAGTAATGCTCTTCGGCTTCCAACAACAGGAGTTTGTGTTGAAAGTTCCACAATGATCCCTCCTCTGCCCACACCTTCATGTCTGCTCTACATTTCTTTCCTCTCTCTAACCACAGTGGATCACGTGTCTCACGATAAAATTGAAATGCTATCAGGCCAACAATGAGTGTTCGGGCTGCATCGCTGAAGTACAAAAACCAAGGACTTTTTCTCACTTCCGGTAATATCTCGGCATATTCTTTCAACATGCTATGATTTTCGAGCATAAAGGATCTGTACAACTTGTGAAAGAATCTATGATCCATGAAATGAGGAACGTGTGAAATGACACAACAGGAGAATAAGAGATACGAATGAGGAACGTGTGAAATGACAAGACTTTCTTACAAGAGATACGTACAATAACATAACGTGACGGGGGCTCCTGCTCTCGTGAGAGCTGCTTGACAATTCATCTTCCGTGACAGCTTTGGTTTCACACCCCATCAGTATCAAGGTTGTTTCTTGAAAAGGCAACATGAAACTCAGACTTGCTCTATGGTGCTGCTCTTTCATGAACCTGGAGGCTTCACAAAACTTATCGTAAACAACCGACAGGGAGGGACAAGCCCAAAACATCATCGTACAGTATTGAAGTCTGTTGATACATGCCCAGCGAATGTCACCTCCTGCCATAGCCGCTGATTCCCCTTGAATGGCTAATGATTCTATTGCTGCTTGTAGAGGCTCGATAAAGCGTACCACTTCAGTAGCCACACAAATAACTTCCCCTGCCACCTCTCCCGCCTCCAACTTTTCGAGAAGGTCTTTTGCCAGCAATGTGAAGCGATGGCCCAATCGTATGCTACCACGGTTGGCGAGAAGAGATCCAAAGTATACGAATCCGATTGGCGATACTGGCGACAATCCTTTCGCCGAAGAGGATTCCGAAGCAGAAGTGAGCAAGGTCGACAAAGATATTGTTAGTATCAAATTATTTGAAAAAGACTAGGTGAGCCTATGAAGCACATTATGCGCCCATTTCAACAAGTAACCTTACCGTATAACATGGTAAGCTGCACCATTTTTAGAGTCACAAAAGGATGGACGGAGGGTTTGATCATAACAGTTATGCTTTCAAGATGAGCAAGGAATTTCATAGCCTCCAGCTTGATGTTGTCTGTCATGAGTTTGTAGTTCAAAATGTCACTCTCTGATATGCCCCTAATTAAGGATTGGGTCTGTTGTATTTGTTCGTCTAAAGCGTCTTGTGATGGGTTGATTGGAATATCTTCTCCGAGTCGTGATAAAATTCGATTTCCCTTCTCAAGCGCTTCTGGGATCTTTGATGCGTAGGACAGTGATGACATGATAATAAAATGAGTGTTCAGTTCGTCTTCGAAGCACCGCGCGTTGTCCATGACTTCACTAGAGAGAATTGGAAGTCTCTGAATATTTCCGATTGCAAGCGTAGACTTGGATGCTAATTCAAATAGTTCAAGGCTGAGCTGGTAGTGATTTTTCCAATGTCCAGGTGGAAGAAACTCTATCCCAAAAGCAAAGAAGGAGTACGCGGACGAAAAATCAGACATGCCCATCGCAATGTTCCCAGCCAACAAATTGTATCTGGCCATTGTGGTGTATTCTTGCTTATCTGAAACAGCAGCGGGACCACCAAAGTTGATTTGGTTAACAGCCGTGAACAGCATTTCATTATCACCGGTGTCCAGTGAAAGTTTGACTAAGCAGAGCCCAAACATCAAGTGATCACGACAACGGTCGTTGTTTTCAATCATAGCGTAAGAAGCTTCTTGGATACGATCGTGACAGAAATGTAACGACCCCCTACGTTCATTCACTAGACCCTCACTCATTGCGACTTTCAATGGTTTTATCAACTTCAAATTTAAATGAGACTCGAGTGCCTCAATATAACTGCATTTACTGGAAGCGCCGAACATTGATAAGGTACGTAGCGCAGACTGCACTTCTATCGGAAGCTTGCTGATACCATTCGTGAAACACAGCGCTACATCATCTGGTATTTTCATAGACTGGATTTCTTCTTCATCCCAAACCCATCGTTGGCGGCTGAGGCTGAGACGTAATAATCCATCTCTGTTCAACGAAAGCAACAACTGAGCAAAGAATAAAGGATTACCCTTGGTTTTGGTGTAAATGATTTCAGACAGAGAACGAACTATCCGTGGTGGCAGGCACAATAAATCGGACACCATTTGGTTGAGTGCGTGTTTTTCAAGACAACTCAACTCAATAACTGTGGTTTTGATCCCTAACGCATGGACGTTATCAATCATGTCCCGAAATAGATGATCGTCTTCAACTTCCATGCTGCGGCAACAAGCAAGAAAGAAGAATTTGTTGTGCCTTTTCGCCAAGAGCTGATTCAACACCAAAATCGAGGCGGCATCTGCCCATTGGACATCGTCCAAGAAAAGTGTCACAGACACAACCGAGGAAGTGGATATTACCTCGACAAATTGGCAGATCAAGTAATTGAGTCTTTGCATCGCATTAACACTGGATTGGCCGCTTGAAGAATCCGCAAAACCCATGGGGCATGATAAAATATGTTTCAACTTGGGGATGACCTTTATCAAATGACAGGAGTCTCTGCCTAAGGCAACATTTAGTTTGTATATAGCCTGTTTTGCCCAGTTGGATTCTTTCTCTCGGATCAATACATCACAGTACTGATCAAATGCTGAAGCTAATGCGGAGAATGGCGTTACCTGCTTCATTTGATCAAACTTTCCAGACAGGAACAAACCTCCCTGTCCTGCCACGAATGTGCCCACACGGCGCGCCAGCCATGATTTACCAGTTCCGGATTCGCCCGTGATGATGGCAAGCTCATAAGATTCCGAAACCGATCTACGGTAACAAGCTTCAATGGATGCAAGCTTGTCTTCTCTTGAAAAGACAGTATCGCCTAAATCTAAACCTCTCATCGACAATATCTCTAAGTCCAAGTCTCGAAGGAACTTGTCCGGTTTGTCCTTCATCAAGTTCAAATCGGAAATGACGTCAACCATTTTTGTGTAGCATTCAGTTCCGCTAAAGTCACCGTAGACGCAGTCGAGCATGTTCAAGATCAAATTGCACAGTGGGCCCGGAAGCCCCATCAATTTCAGATACTCGAATGCTAATTGGCATAATCCAACATCTTTGCTGGCTCCGGCTGGACCTCTGCGGCGCTTCAGATCACTTTGCATAACCTCATCGGGAACACCGCTCTCAGTGAGAGTCCAATTTGGCAGAGAAAGAAAGGCTCTGTCTGAGGAAGCAAGAGCCACTAGATCGGGGGGTGGCACTTCTCCCCTGGAGAATAACTCGTAAAACACAAGTCCCACAGAGAAAATTCTTTGAAGCTTATTGCTGGAGGCGTCTGTGTCGCGATTGAAAGTGCTGCTTTTATCACTCTTGGGGCAGCGAATGTACGCCGAATGAACATTCAGGTAGTCGACACTTTCGCCCTCGGACGTAACTACACGAGAAAACTCTGGTTGTGCGTCCGCTGCACGACTGACTGGTGACTGGCTATACGCCTCAGGATGCGTGTGTGCTGCCGCTTCACCTGCTTCAGATTCATCCGCTTCAAATGCGGTTAAGAAAGTTATCAGTTGTTCGTCGACACCTCGTGCGTTGTCTTCGTCCCAATCTGCAACTGAGATGCTGTCGTTGGTGCCAGTTTCATGAGGCATTGGCTGGTTCAAAAGTTCGTACTCTTCCCAGCTTACTTCTTGCGCGTAGTTGTCATGCCGGTCTGGACTTTTCTGCGGAGCGTCGTGACTTGTCCTATTCAAACAAATCATGACGAATTCTGCCCAATCGCTGTCAGCACCGATCGGCAAGAGTGCAAGCTCGCTTGGGACGCCGAGCTCTGCGAAGCTCTCGGCTTGGCTGACCTGTTCGGATAGAGATATGGCAATGGTCAGCGAGGCCGTCAGGTAGGCTGAAGAAAGATCACGGGGGATGCCGCCGTTGAACCTGCCGATGGAGTCGACAGCGGCCTTGATCCATTTCCTCAATGAGATGGACTCCAAATTTGATTCCATCGTTACCGATTAATTAACGTATAAAGAAGGGAAGGCCTATGGTATGCCGGAGGAGGTGATCGTCGACGAATATGTGTCTCAAGTCTACCTATGATGGCAACGATAGGCCTACCGCTATGAGCAAGGGTCATTGCATTTGTGACACAAATCCGAATTTCTATATCGGAATGCTACGTAGGAATCAGATCTTTAATTCAGTATACCGCATTCTGTATACGCATGGTTTTGCTCACCTTCGATTTCATCCACCATAACACCTATCGAGAGTACAATACATAAAAGTGCATTTTCTTGTACTATTGTACTATCCTACTACTATACCGTATAAATCCGTGTTAACGTAAATGATGTATCAAAAGAGATAAGATACATTAAAAATAATAACTCATATAGGTTGAGGGAAACTATAATATACCATAGCTGCAAGACAGGCAACTCGAAAAAAGATAGGATATTTTGGCGATAAAAATTCGGCGAAGTGGCGACTTTAGAGACTTGCGCGACTGAATCTTACAACGTTGTGACGACTCAGAGAACGAAAGTGACGACTTGCGACCGAAACACGACCACTGAGTTGTCAAAATGTCGTAAGTTACGACCATGTTACCACAACGAAAGTCGTCACTGACGACCATGTACAACACCGAAAGTCGTCCGGTACGACCATGTTAGGACACAAAAAGTCGTCCGGTACGACCATGTTACGACAGCCAAAGTCGTCCGTGACGACCATATTACGACAGCCAAAGTCGTCAGTGACGACCACGTTACTACCTCTTGAGTAGTAAGTTACGACAAGTTACGACCTCTACGAGTTTAAGTGTAGTCTTGACGCGTGACATTTTTTTACATGCGCGCACAATCCAAAAAAACATCACATGACTGCGTCAGCAACCATCAAAATCATACAATTTCCCGAGATTTTGACCTAGCCATCATACAAATCGTGTATGATTTTGACGAGTCACAAAGAAGTGCAAACTACGTAGTGGGTCATGCTTTTTATGTATCGTCAACCGAGACACATCAAAACCATACGAAGATTGTAGGATTTCTCATAATCTCGGGCCTTGCCAGTTTCTTGGTATTCGCTACGTGTAATGGCCTGCGAAAAGGCAATCATAAAACATGAACATTCATGCGTATTTTTGAAATTGAGTGCTATAAGTATCTTACCTGAGGCAACTCAAGTGATTGAGCTTCTGGTTTAGGAGCAATATTTTTGCTCTATAAGGTTGTTTTAATTTGGCTTCCGTGGAGTGCTCACAGCTTCGGGGGATCTTGGAAGGGAAATTTGCTACTGCCTGCACATTTGTTACTATTTTTTTGGTATTCACATAGCTAGTAGACCCTTGCATGAATGTTCAAGAAATAATTATCTGGGCATTGTTTTCGTGAAATAGTCTGGGAGTATCGACACTTTTATGGCTATCCCCCTCCTGTGTATGAAATTTTTAATTAACTAACTAATTATTACATTTGCTGTGCTGGTGCCCTTCTAGCTTTAGCACATGTCACTGCAGACATGTGTAAAAACTCCACTCCATTGCACTGATGGGATGTACTAGGGTGAATGATCTTTTTAGGGACCAACGAGGTGGGGGGATGATGTCTGGGGTCTTGTTTTATGTTGATTTTTGCCTTATGAATTTTTCTTTTTTTCAGTGCATGCTTTCAGTCACTTCCCATACTACCCACCTTCACAGAGCACAATCAACCCCTCAAACAGTTGGCCCTTGGAGAACACAGATGAATTCCCCCTTGAATTTTTGGTTAAGATGTGGTTGTAACAACTTGCAGCCACTACCTTTTCATTTGTCAAATTTTTACTAGACAGCATGTGTTTCCAGTCCCCCCATCTCCACAGACAGCAACCAACCCCTCAAAAGTTCGCCTTGGGTTGTATATGCAAAGAGGCAAGAACTGACCCCCAAAGTCTGACTGAGGTTGTGCTGAGTTGAATTGCATGTTTGAATTGGTCAATCAGGTGGGGGAATGACAAAGCTGCTGCCACTTTGATTCTTATGGTGACATGCAGATTTTTTACTTGGTGGGCTCACATTCTTGATCCACAAAGGATTCAACCGGCTGCACCAACATCAATATGCCCATGTCAAGTAAATGGACAAAAGGTATGGTAGGGGTCCACTATTGATCATTTTCTTATTTGTACAACTTTTGAAGTGAGAGCTTAAATACAAATTACAAGCACCCCTTTGTCAAGGCAGACCACAACCAATGCCTTGGAACCTACCCCTTTTGTCAATGCAGATCACAAGCAACACCTTGGAACTTGAAGGATCATTTTTCAAGAAGGGCCTCAAATTGTGATTGTGCAAGTATTATTCGAATGTTGTGCGCCGCATGTGTAGCGATGAATAAGATACATCATCGCATGCAATACAAGTACATTCGTCGCATGATATACACTCAAAACAGATAGGGGTTGCAAGGGTAGCATTAGAAAAGGAGGCGGCAGCACCATCAATATTGATTTGAACTAAATTGAATGGTCATACAAATTGAGAGAACTCACCTAATCCATCCATAAACAAGCAAGTGACCTAAGCATAACACATTTGATGTTGTTTTGGGGCAACACGAATTCTTTTCAGTATCAATCGGATAGCCCTCACAATGTTGTGGAAATTGGACAGGGATACAGTAGGTCTCGGATTGTTGCTGACCTGCAGTAAATGAATTAAACAACTTGGGTATCACAAAAATAAGAAGTGCTCAGGTTTCTAGCATTGATGACAATAATTTTAAACCACTATAGCTTTCACATCAACATCCTCATATTTCTAATGGGAGGATTGATAAACCTCTCTACCATCTTTTGGAAGGTAGAGAAAGACATCATAAAGTGAATACAATGGATAAGTAAGTTATGTATGAAGTAATATACAAGTCAATTTGCATAAAAGTCAACCTAGTTTGCTCATTAGATGAGATGTAAGTTTCTAAAATGAATCAAACAAAAGTTCCCTGAATAATGCCTGGCACATACTGAACACAAACATCCACAAGTCAAAAGTACAAATTTTATGGCAAATCCAAATTTAAGTTGGCACTCAGGCACAAAGAACCCTAATACATTATACTTGAAAAACAAAATCTCATATGTGAGAGAAGAAATGACGACATAAGAAAGAATCATTTACTTACTGTTGGCATTTGTGTCCGAGCTCTTGTAGGAGCATTCGTAGGATTGCCCACTTGCGCCTCCATAGGAAAATCAGTATTGTCATTCATTGCCATCTGTGTCAAGTTAGACGTCAACACACTCTTAAGTCTGTTGGCTTTTGTTTTGGAGCTTGTGATTAATCACATCAGTTGGAGGTATAGAAAACTCATGGATGCTTGTGTTTGTGTTGGTGCTATAGTTGGTGGCGATTATAAAGAACATAAAATTGTAGTTGGGAATAATTATTTAGAAATGGATGGGCTCTAATATAATGATAACATCATGACAAAAAGACATAAATGACTTACAGACATGGGCTTTTGGGTTGGGGCTCGACTCGATGGCTAGTGTAACACAAGATCATAAAACACAGACATGAGTGTCCTCGATCAAGAATTTCTTGCATTTTTTTGCTGGACTTCTCACTTACCATCATAGGCTTTTGAGTTGGAGCTTTCAGCGGTCCGCTGTTGGTCTTTTCCATTTGTTTGGCATCTGTTCCGACTTGCCAAACGTCCCGTAATGTCCTCTTTGCCCAATGTCTCATTCCTCTGTTTGAACAAGTTAGTGTGCAGTTGCTTGGCATTCAAAGGGGCTTCATGTTTCCACTTCTTTGAGTGTGCAATGGAGAAAAGAGTGATAAGAAGAAAAGAAGAGAAACGGGTTAGAGGGGGGAGGCAGTTTGCAGTGTGAGTTGTGTAGTGTACAAAAATGAAATGGTTGTAAAAATGGGAAGATCTCACCTTTTGGTCCATTTAAAAGCAACTCTATTGCACACTTATCAGAAATATTTGCTGCTGTCATTGAGGTAGGGGAACAGGATCAAATGTGAGACTTCATCAGCTGAGTTACTGTCAGTTGAAACAGGAAAATAAGCGTAAATAACAAATATCTCACCTACTTCCCTTCTAAAAGTCATTCCCGGTGTGCGGAAATTATTCAGTGTTCTTTGGTGTCTTCATATAGTTTGGTGTGGAGAGGATCAAATATTAGAATATATTTGGGTGGCAGTGATAAAAATAAATAATCGCAAGTTCCGCGGCAAAAATTCCTTTGACACAGCCCGAGCTGGTCTTTTTAACTGCAAATTTCCATCGCGAGGACTTACCAAGTGTGGCCGTGAGAACGGTTGATTTGTGTTGAACAAACTGTTGTTGGGGCAGCATGCAACGCCGCTGAAATCGGAGAAGTTGGAAATGCCATGGTTAGGGGGATCTGTGTTCAATTCTTGGCTTGAGCTGCAAATGAATTATGCGCAGTCCGACATAATCACGGCTCCGTTCACATCGGTATACTTTGCACGGCCATTATAAATTGCATTGACGAAAAGGTGAGGTAAGAAAGAGATACCAATAAAAAGAAGGCAACATAAATATATCTAATTGAATATGAAACATACCAAAAAAAACCAGCACCGCATAACGTACGGTACCAGTTTAACAGTAGTACTGACGCACCTCATTTTGTAACAAAAAATATCGATTCTCGTTAATTTTCGTAGATTGACTATAACTTTTCTCACAGCGTCGAAGCGCGATTTGGAGGAAATACTACAAATTCCTCTTTTGCGCTTCGATTGGTATATGGGTCAATAGGGCTGTGACCACTGCTTGCCATTCAAAATTGCGCTCGAACATAGATCATATAGAAAAAATATGCGGTCTTGACGCATCGTGCACATGTTACACAGTGAATTACTTCTCTGTGACAGGAAATAACTGCGACAACATAGTGTTGCCTTGCTCCAAACATGACTAGGAGTTAGGACGAGCTTAAGGCTCTTGTGAAAAAGGCCGCCAAGGCCAAATCTGAGCATGTAACTCTCAGCATCCCGGAGGCAATGAGAGTAGCAACTTTTCTCTTGAGGAGAGTAATAGGGAGGGGTGGCATGACCCTCACCAGAAGTACTGGACCTAGATCAGTTGGACGAAAATCTCCTGGCAGCTGGCGACTAGCTTTCCCTAGCAAAGGAACATAAAATCTGGACCTGGTTCAGTGTGTACGTTTCGGTATTATTGCTGGCAGATGGCAACACTGGCGTCATTTGGCCTAAAAGTGGCGTCCGTCAGATTTTACAATTTCCAGAAAAAGCTATTGATTCCTACTAACATTCGGTTATTTTCGCCAGAAGTACTGAACCAGGTTCAGTTCTCAACTAGTGCTGGCAGACAAGCAAATGAACCAGGTTCAGTAGCAAGTCTTACTGGCAGACTAGTTTAGTGAACCAGGTCAAAGCTAGTAGACCTAACTAGGATGCCACCCCTCCTGAGAGTAATGATCGCACTCTCCAGATGAGAGTACGCAGAGCATACCTGCCACCTCCACAGGCAATTAATGTTCTTTTGATTCGATCGGGAGTTTTCATTTAACAATTATAATACTTATTACAGTTCTTACCTTAATTGACAGGTGTGTACTGTTTATACTTTTGATGAGCTCCAAAATGATTTTTCTGTCATGTTCCCTTCTGCCAACCATAAATACATCGGAAAAAACAAATGTGCTTGGCAACAAACCTCATTGCTCATGCAATCTGTCTTTCCCAGCGCCACCATCCCAACTACCACAGCTAGAGCTGTCCATTTCCGCATCAAACTCTTCATCAATTTACTGGCTGATTGTCGAATTTTATTCACCTGTCACCTGACATGACAGCATGAAAAGACTACTGAGGGGCGCCCAGGACAAACAAAAATGAACAGTAATGAATGCCCCTATGGAAAAAACTTACAGTCAATAAATTCCCATCTTTCCCCCTCCCGGTCATGACGGCCATCATGTAACAAAAATTACATGGTAGAAATGGTGCTATTTCTCAAGAAATAACTCAAATTGGACCGAACCAAGCGGGTGGATTGTTGCGGGTGATGTGGCGGTGATGGCGACGAAGTCAGACCTGGTGTTGCAGCGGTATTTGCTGAGATCGAGGTCATGCGGTGGCTGCGGAGGAAATTGTCATGGTGGTAAAGTATTGTGACGCGATTATATTTTTTTGGCCTCCGTAGAAACTGGTATATTAGTGTACGTGGCAGAATGTAACGCGACAGTACTACTGTTAAACTGGTACCGTACAATACCGTAACCCCTGTTCACAGACATGTTACGACAAGTTACGACCACAACCAAGTTAATACCACAAAAGTCGTAAGTTACGACCATGTTACTACACCAAAAGTCGTCCGGTACGACCATATTACTACATCAAAAGTCGTCCGGTATGACCATGTTACGACATCAAAAGTCGTCCGGTACGACCATGTTACGACACCAAAAGTCGTCCTGTACGACCATGTTACAACACCAAAAGTCGTCCGTGACGACCATTAGACGACCGTTTGTCGTCCGTGAAAGAAGTAACTGACGACTCGGACGACCCATCTGACGACAACTGACGACACGTCGCGACTGAAGTGACGACTCTAGACTAGATTTTTTCGCTAAAATGAAGATAGTTTTAGCGAGTTGCCTGTCTTGCTGAGCATAAGACTGGTTGCAGCCACGGCTACTATTTTCTTGATTGCCATATTTTTTTGGTGACTGCCGGAGTATGCGGCTACCAAAATTATGGCTACCGATCAAGGTCATGCAGCCACGGTGATCATTTTTCACTGTTTGCAAACCTCACAGTTACTAAAAATAGTCAAGCAGCCTTCCACGTTGAGCCATGGGTTGTGGCCAAACAGTGCCAGCATTAGCTTCATGAGAGCTATATTACCCTTCATTTTTATGACCTAAAGTATGATATGTTTAAACTACTAGTGTGCGCACAACAGATGCTCCTGCACAGCTGCAGCATCAATGGTTATTAAAATTATAAAGTCAATTAATCATTGTTAAAGGTTAGCAAGCATTTATAACATGAAAATTCCCCCCTTCTCTCTCTTCACAAAAATAATTGTAAATTGAACTAATAATCATTTTTGTATCTTATCTCAGCAAACGGCTTTCTTCTCTTTCCAAATAGAACTGTGATTTGGTTGTTTGCTTATGTTGTCCCAATGAATCCTGGTTTATTGTTACATAAATGTTCCAAACATTGTTCCACTGGTGCAAAGAGTTGCATCTGACAACTCATCCGCCAACTTTAAAACATTTCCATACACTCCCTGGCTGGCATGCAACGAAGACAAAGACCTAAACTCCATTGAGGAAGAGAAGGACAAGGGGAAATCAAAGCCATGTGGCTCACGACGAGAGATGGAGGAGCGATCATCCTTGCCTGATACAAAATTGCACTTGTCCTCTGTTGTAATGGGAGACCAAGAAGAATGGTCCAATGATGCAATGGGATACCAAGAAAGACAAAGAAGAAGACTTGTCAAAATCCACACGACGACTGGATACAACAGTCATAATAGTAATCCATGTCAGCCGCACCAGCAGCAGCAGCCGAGAATGGAGGGAAATACAATTTTGGAACAGCAACATCGACGTCAGCATGCAATATACAATCGAATTCTACGTACCAGAAATTCGATTCCATCATCAAAAAATCAACAACAACAGCAAGAAAACCGTGCAGAAGTGGAAAAGAGCTCGATCCCCACTGCGAGGAGGGGAATTATTCGGCAATGGCGGCGGCAACGATGTGCGACACCATGGCGAAGGACAAGATTCGACATCACGGGGGGCGACGAGGGGGGAAAGCACTCCTTACGGCGTTCCTTCCAGGCCTACAACGACGTCCCCCTGATCATCGAACTGGTCAACTCGACGAAGCCTCCCATTCGCCACAATCATCGCAGATTCCCATGGTTGACAAAGAAGTTGGTTGATGGTTGGGTGGGATGGGGATTGTGGGGGAAACATAGGAATTCGTATTTAAATCGTTAGACACCAATTATGTGAGTTTCCATTTTTTTGGTGCCTGAAAAATTGAAATGGCAACGTTCACCAAATACGGCCGAAAAAGGAACCCGTTACCAAAAAAAATTACGTTAACCATTTTTTTTGGCAACTTTAACGAATTCTTACCGTGGCTGCACCGGCAAAGTTAGGGGTCTAGTTACCATTTCGGCGAAGTGGGTGACAAAATAGTGAATAGAGGGTAAATTAGCAACCGTGGCTGCAACCGGTCTAAGCACAATAAAGTGGTGTTGGTTGATTAAAATGTTAAGGAAACTTCTGTCAACAAAATGAGCCCTATTATTACCAGATCTCGCTGGACTTTGAGAAACAGTCAATGAGGACCAAAAAATCCTTTCAAGTTAAATAGTGCATTCTCATTCATGTAGACCTGTCTACAAAACCAAGACTTGATGTACAAGATGTCAATATTAGTAATGGGTAATACAGATTGAAATCAAGCAGGTCCGAAAAGAAATTTGAAATTTGTAACACATTTTAAACAACAACAATACTTAATAAAAATTGAGGCTACTTTTCACATCATCTCTTGAAATCATATGACTCTTGAAAATGGCATCAAGTCAGAACACGTCACCAGTAGGAATGGGATCTTTCCTATATATAGTTTAAAATACTGTTTTGTCTTGAATACATGTATACAGTTGCGTTATTTCTTATGAATAAGTTTGAAGTAGTTTTTCTTAATAAAATTTTGTCATTTCTAAGGGTTGCTGCTATTTTCGTGAAGTGAAATAGTCCTTAGAGGTGCATGATGACCAATGTGAGACAGATTGTTCAACCAAAACCCACTGTCACTACTCAACCAAAACATGATCCATATTTAGAGTGTTATCCCAGAAATAAACTTCTCTAGCAAAAATGATAATTGTGTGGAAATAATGCAAATCCCAGATCATTCCATCTGCACAACATTTTATATTGTAATATCTTGCGTTATTTCTTATGAATAAGTTTGAAGTAGTTTTTCTTAATAAAATTTTGTCATTTCTAAGGGTTGCTGCTATTTTCGTGAAGTGAAATAGTCCTTAGAGGTGCATGATGACCAATGTGAGACAGATTGTTCAACCAAAACCCACTGTCACTACTCAACCAAAACATGATCCATATTTAGAGTGTTATCCCAGAAATAAACTTCTCTAGCAAAAAATGATAATTGTGTGGAAATAATGCAAATCCCAGATCATTCCATCTGCACAACATTTTATATTGTAATATCTTTCCCTCTCATGAAGTATTTGATATGACAACTTTCGTTGCCTCTTGGTTTTATTTTTGATTTCCTTTTGGCGATTTTTATTGTAATATGTATGGTATCTTGTAAGAGCTAGGTAGAGCAGACCTCTAAAAAGCCAAAGCATACAACCTCGTACAACTCATATAGCGCAATATCTAGCTACATTTATGTACAAACCGATGTATATAGACGATTGATCCAGGTCCGATCATAGCATGTGCAGTTCGCGAGCTCTCAGACTGTTCTGTCACGATCTTTGGACCTTGGAAGTTAAGCTGTTACTTTATTAAATATGAGTTTTTTAAAAGCAGTGGCAATTTATGATATGGTGTTGCACAAAACTTTACATCTACACTGCACCATATCAACAAATAATAATAAAATGTTACTAGACACTATTACAACATCTCTATACAACATCAGATATCATATTTAGGTGCAGTGATGTGAGTTCTACACTTTCAAATGACTAGGTCTAGGAATCATATGTATGCATACTAGTGGTGCGCACACTGAATCCTGCCCCCACTTTTCTCAATTGGTGTGGCATAGCTAGATTCTTGGTACAATTAACCCCCATTACCAATGAAGTTTAAATTAAAATTATGTATTTTTATGGATCATGAGTGGATGAAAGATTGTAAGGGGTCTGCATGTAGACTGTTGGCGGGGTCGTTACATATAAACCTTAAATCATACTTGAAAGACTTTTGATCGGGGTATCCAGTGAATAGATATGCAAGACTCTTTGTGAGGGTCCTAGCCTACGGCTGCTCAGTGTCTAATGTTAGGTTCATTAGACACATGTTATCATCATTACAGAACAAATGTACAAATTGTGAATGAATGACAGTATGACTTTAAGCTTTGTGATAAAATGTGCAAATTATTCTATTCCACTTTTTGAAATTTAATATCACATCGATCTAAAATGTTGGCAGCTGCATTTTTGCACACACCCGACTTTCATTTCATATCCTTTTTGGAGCGAGCATCAGATTGACTTTGCCACTGTCTACCAAAAGCTTCAACAACATATATGCAGTCCTTTTCAACAAGAATATAATCTTTCATCCAAGTTAATATCATTCCTCCAATGATTTAACTTTATTTTCAAGAGATAGGGCTAATATTTATCAGCTAACAATAAATCTCCCAGTCAACCTCATGTTCAGAACAGAAAAAGAACACCAATTTTCTGAACTACATATTCATCTCATGAAAACAGGAGTATCTATCAATTTATAAGTAATTTGTCACATAATATTATTGTTCCATGAAGACTATTTTGCTGACTTCCCTCAACCTCATAATTCGCTCAAGTAAGCTTATCGTTCGTGTTATTTTTTGATATCTTTGCTTATTTACTTCTGTAGGGGGTTACTTCTTTTTTCTTCCTTCACGCTGAAAATTTCCCCCCATATCACATAAGATGTAGTTGATCTGATGTGCCGCGGAAGTCCCCATGATGTGCGGTGCGTTTAGCTGCCATCTGGCATAACTCCACAACTAGAACGAGTTATGGGGAGCTACACAGATGGACGCATTGCTGACGTTGACGAGAATCTATTTTATTATGTTTTAGCATTAACAAGGTGGCCACGCAGCAGAAAAGAACAAATGTCAAGAATTTGACTCCAACCCGACTTAAAATGTGAAAGACCTAAACACTGATTTATACGGTAGAACACCAAAAGATTGTCTGGATGCTCTGTGGATCTCTCGGTAAAATACTATGTTCAATCCCTCAAATTCTATCAGTCACCGCAAGGATGTCAGGCCTCCTGTCTGGTAAACTTGGAAAAATGTAACAGGGAAGACACGGGGGTGACATCACACCAACAAAAATGCCAAAAGAAACTCAGAGACAAGGGGCCAGTCATTAGATGCACCCTAGCCAGCAGACTTCTGCAACACCTGGTCATTGGGAAACACAACCCACAGCATCCATTCAGCCAGAAATCTATGTGTCTGACCAACAGTACCGTGGTGAACAGGTAAGGAAGGTTTTTCTTGGTTGGGATGTGGGCAACAGGGGTTTCCCCAATTGCAGCAGCCTCATGTACTGCATGGCAGCAGATCAAGTTGCACTGCTTCCTGAGAGTCTCTGCAAAAGAAGAACTCCAGCAACCAGTAACCTGCCTGTACACTCAAGTGTACAGGAGGCTTACTGGAGCCTCCCCCCTGAATGGTACATTCCAGTAACCTAATAGTACACTTTCGTAACTCTAATGTACTCTAATGAACTTTAGAGTTACCCGAGTGCACCGTTGAGTTTTGGCCGTCCCAAGGTAGGCCTGTAAATATTCAATTGAAAAATTTCATCCATGCTCAGCAAAACATGGGTTAAATAGGTAAAGAAGCAACAAACTCACCCTGAAGTTGGCTAGAGGGCAATGCTTGGCGGGATGCCAACTTCAGCCTGTGGGCTGAGTTTTGGCCACTCTGTGGTAGGCCTGTAAGTGTTCAATTGAAAACAATGACATGTGTTCAGTGAAACATGGGTAAAATAGGTAAAGAAGCATCAAACTCACTGTGAAAATATACCCGCAGCTGCCTATTGTTGTTGGATGGATGTCAATGCTAGGCGGGATGCCAAACTCAGACTGTGGGCTGAGTTTTGGCCACTCCCATGGTAGGTCTGTAAATATTCCATTGAAAAAAATGATATGTGCTGAGTAAAATTCGGATAAAATAGGCAGAGAAGTAACAAACTCACCCTGAAAATATACCTGCCGCTGCCCATTGTTCTTGGCTAGGTGGCAATGCTAGGCAGGAGAAATAACTCAGTCTGTGTTCTGAGTGTTGGCGATTCTCACGGTAGGCCTGTAGTATTCACTTGAAAAAATGATGTGGGCTCAGTACAACTTGAATAAAATCGGCAAAGAAGCAAGAAACTCACCCTGAAAATGTACCCACCACTGCCCATTGTTGTTGGCTAGATGTCAATGCTGGGTGGGACGCCAAACTAAGTATGTGAGCTGAGTGTTGGCCATTTCCATGGTAGGACTGTAGATATTCAATTGACAACAATGACATGTGCTCAGCAAAACATGGGTAAATTAGGCAAAGACACATCAAACTCACCCCAAAAATATAACCACTGCTGTCTATTGTTGTTGGATGGATGGCAATTCTCAGTGGGGTGCCAAGCTCACTCTGTGGGCTGACATTTGGCCATTTCAGTGGTAGGCCTGTAAATAATCAATTAAAAATTTTGATGTGTGTTCAGCAAAATATGGATAGTATTAGATGCAACCAAGTCACCCTGAAATATATCTGCCGCTGCATGTTGTTGTTGGATAGATGGCAATGCCTGGCTGGGCTGGATTTAGTCTGTGGGCTAATTTTTGGATGTTCCTATTGTTGGCATGTAACTATTCAATTTGAAAATATTAATGTGTGCTCAGTAAAATGCAACAAAGAAGCAACAAACTCACCCTGAATATAATTCTGCTGCCTATTGTTGTTGGATGCATGGCAATGCTAGACAGGATGCCAAACTCAGTCTGTGGGCGGACATTTGGCCATTCCCAAGGTAGGCCTGTACGTATTCAATTGAGAATGATGTGTGCTCAGTAAAACTTGAATAAAATAGGCAAAACTCACCCTGAAAATATACCTGCCATTGCCTATTGTTGTTGGCTAGATGGCAAGGCTGGGTGGGAGGCTAAACTCAATCTGTGGGCTGACTTTTGGCTGTTTCTGTGGAGGGCCTATGTGTATTCAACTGAAAAAATTGACAGGTGCTCATTAAAACATGGGTAAAATAGGCAAAGAAGCAACAAACTCAGCCTGAAAATATACCTGCCACTGTCTATTGTGTTGACTAGATGGGAATGAGAGGTGGGAGAACTATCTCAGTCTGTGGGCTGACTTTTGGCTGTTTTGTCTAAGACAGCTGGCAGTTAATTGGAAAAATTGATAAGTGCACAGAAAAAATGGGTAGAATAGATGACAAAAGAACAAACACACCTTCACTTAATACCTGCTGCTGTGTATTGTTATTGGCTAGGCACCAATGCCAGGTCAGAGAACTAACTCAATCAGTGGGCTGAGGTTTTGCTGTTCTATAAGCTACTCAAGACTGTCTTATGTTAATTGATTCAACCCCAAGCTGTGCACATTCAATCCACAGTTCCAATTTAAAAATTTGCCAAGATTCAACGAGAACAGGTGTTTAACAAGGCCATGAGGATGCTGACAGTTCCACAATGGACATCCTTCTTTGTGAAGGGGGCTCCTACACAATGACTGTGGCTGAGAGCATTCCTACTCAAGTCCATCATGAAACCACCAATACTTCTAAACACATTTACTCACTCAAGGATAGTGTCGCGTCTGAACAATCCTAGTGAGCTAAGATTGAGACTAAGACCTTCTGCTTCGTCAACCAAGCAGACTGCTTTTTTGCATCACAAAAGAAATCCTCAGAGAGACTGTGTGAAAGAGGACATCCCTTCATTCTTTGCTGTTACCATGTGTTACACTCCTTGTGTCCACCCCAGAGGTTTCTGCCAAACCAACCTGGTAAGAGATTAAACACCTCCATGCACACACTCATCACCAGTCACCAAACCTGTCACCAGGAAGCACCCAGTCTTCACCACCTTCAAAAATCCATCATCTGCCACAATGATTGGGGGCAGAAACCAACCCAGTCAACAGGAGCTGGCTCTTCTCCATCCCCCCACAAAAAATGAGGTTCAGGCCAAATCTCACCTACACTCCATTTTATAGTTCTGTTCAGCTTGTAATAAAAATCCTTTCATTCACCATGCTCTCCTCATCCCATCAAACCTTGTCTTTAATCCCTTGTGGGCCTTGGCGCTAAGGTTGAATGTGCCCCAAAGCTAACAACAAGGGAAATTTCTTCATCTATTTCCTATTTTCAATGGGATAACACGTCGAAGTGTTATTTGCAGTTGCAGGATCATCACCGTCATGAAGGACTCTGATCTGCCCTGACTCTAGGCAAAGTCTCAATGTTTCCTGTCATCTTTGGACATACCCTACTGGATTGATCAGCACCTGAGTTGATTTTGCCCAATGCCTGTTCAAGTGACAACAAGCAACTTCAAACCTGCTTGCCGCTCTCCTTACCACACTCCCAGTCAACCCACTCTCCTTTTTCCGGATACTAACGAAGTTCTGGGGCCCTGCCGAGTGACCTATGACCCTTATGTTGTGGACTACCTTCGTCACTTGACTGTCCCCACTGCCTAGGTAAGGGTTTTGTTGGAAACTGCTCATAAGTGGACCTAGAATCTCCAGGATTGGATTGAGGACTAGTTGAAGACATACTCTGCCCTAGAAGAAAAGTCTGACAAGACCAACATCCTCTGAAACATAGTAGAAAATAATGTCAGCCCTTTTGGTAAAATCTCTACACTCTATAAGATCCACGAGGGCAAAAAATATCCATTGACCAACCTGTCCAGTGTGCTCTGACATGAGTAGCATCTCCCACAGTGTTGGAAGAGGAGAGTCATTGAACACCTCATCCCTATTTCTCAGGCACAATAACCTAACTATTGCAACCCCTTTACACTGAAGTCACTCCTTCTAGATCTCCAAGCCCCTTCAAACACCCTTCTCTTAATGTATACATTTATAAGGACTGGCCCAGCTCTTTTCACTATTTCAAGTACTTATGGGAACAGAAAGGGTAATAATTTTTGCCCCTATTGCTAGTCCTTCTTAACCTAGGTTGTAAATTCCGACGAAATTCCACATTACTCCGGAATATTTGCTAATTTTGATAGGACCGTGATTACTGTGGTAGCAAGATTACTGTGAAAGACTTACTTAAGTACTTTGTACAATACTTAAGGACTATGATGTCGTGACATCACAAAATAAGGCTCATTTTGACAAAATCAACCTTAATATTTCTGCAACCTACAGTAATTATTACAGGAATTCTGATTTGTTACTGGTTGCTGTGACTTGAGACAGTAACCAAAATCAAATTTACAACCTGGTTCTTAACAATATCCTCAAGTTTGGTGACACATATTGGTGCCAAGTGTTGGGGACTAGGATGGGGATCTCCCCAGAACCACTTTAGATCATTTTTTATTCAGTTCACAAGGCTGACTTCCTCCAACACTAGTCAAAAAATTCCTCTATTACAAACGATTCATAGATAATGTCTTTTGCTTCTGGCTTTGTGGTCATTCTCCCCCCCAAGACAGAGACCTCTGGTGGTCTTTCATCACTTGCATGCAGCAGTGGCCCCTGGAAGATATTCTTTTTTAAGAAGATTTCCTTATTCTTTTTTAAGGATTTTTAAGAAGATTTCCTCAGAGGTACACCTGCAACTTCCCGGAATTATCGACTTTTGGTCGGACGTGGCATCACTCGGAGATTTTACCACGTCACTCGGAGATTTCTATGTTTTTCTCGGATTAATAGTGACATCACTTGGTATCACTCGGCGATTGGCGTGGTTGCCAATAGAGTCACTCGGTGATACTAGGTGGTCATCACCGAGTACTTGGTTATAACCACCGAGTACTTGGTGCGACACACCAAGTACTCGGTGGTTATAACCAAGTACTCGGTGCGACAAACGAAGTACTTGGTATCACTAGGTGGTACTCGGTGATACCTAGTATCACGTGGTGACAGTGTGTCGCGCTTGGAGGTACTCGGTGTTCTGAAGTACAACAGTAGACATAAGTTAGATACTAGACGTAGTATATAGAATAATCATAGTAGAAGTACGTATTGTGTAGTTAAGTTTATAATCATTACTTGTATTTACCAAATTAATGCAAGATGATCTAGATGTGGTGCAAAATTTATGCTTGGCTACCTTGTTCACTTTTCAATTTTGCTTTCGATATACTTTAAATTCTTGCTGTTCCATCAACACTTATGCATTTTACTTCTTGTGGTGTTGAATTCTGTCCCAACCAACGACCACTAGTGGTGACTCAATTATGACATTGAAGATGTTTCCTGCTATTCTCCCTTATCATTCCGGACCATTTGGAGCGAAATGTGAAATATAGACTATAGATATTTTGTATGTTCCCATGACCATGATGTACATTTCCCCACACCACATGGACAATAACGATGCAATGAACTGAAAATGTTACTTCAAGTATGATTCCACCCTATCATAGCCATAGCCTCCCATACTCCCATATCTCAAGTTTGCAGTCCATGTTTGCAACAACAGATCCAACTCTCAGAATATCTGATCATTGCTTTCTTCAGTGCTAAGTTCCACCAATAAGTTAGTGGCGTTACAATGCCGGTCACTCTGTGTTTTGATCTGTTTGGCCATAATGCACTCCTACCACAATACCCGATACAAGATCATACACACTTCTACTTAACCATAAGTTGACACTTGCGGATACAAAAGGAGCACACAAGATGACTTCACTGAATTATCACCTTTTTGACAGAGTTCAAGAGACATATATTAGTGTTTGAGGCATTTAATGTCATTTAAATGAAAAACTGTAGAACACTAGGCATTCAGTGCCATTTGTTGCAGACAATACCGTTCAATGCATTCAAATTCAATGCATTCAATGCCAAAAGTAGAACTGACCGTGCCAAAAACAGAACTTAATGCCAATATGGAATTTAGCACCAACAATAGAAGTCACTCTCAAACTGAATGCTTCCCATCAGAGTTAGCAAGGACAAGGAGCCATTTCAAGGGAACAGTAAAACCATTCTGTTTCTACACAAGTGATGCACCAACTTGACAGCATTCTGATGACAGTGTCTGTTACGTGTTGATTCAATGAAACAATCTGGTCTATGGTAGGAGCCAGCGCACCACCAAGTGATGCTAAAAACTAGGTGAAACTTGCCAAGCACTTGGTTGAAATAACCTAGACAATCAACGAGTACTCGGTGGCTTTAACAAGTACTTGGTGGTTTTGGCCAAGTACTCTGTGGTTATCACCAAGTACTTTGTGGTTATCACTAAGTACTTAAATGCTTGTCACCAAGTACTTGATGGTTATACCAAGTACTCTGTGGTTATACCATGTACTCTGTGGTTATCACCAAGTACTCTGTGGTTTTCACCAGCTGTGGTTATCACCAGGTACTTGGTGGTTATCACCAAGTACTCGGTGGTTATCACCAAGTACTTGGTGGTTATCACCAAGTACTCGGTGGTTATCACCAAGTACTTGGTGGTTATCACCAAGTACTCAGTGGTTATCACCTAGTACTCTGTGGTTATTCCTGAGTACTAGGTGGTGAATATCAGGTACTCTATGAGTCACACAACATCAAGTGCTACTTGTTTGTGCATGTCTGCTTTTTATAATGATAGCAAACAAATGGCAAGAGTTGGGAGCCCTTACCAGAATTCCAAATATTTGGACACACTGGAAGTCACTCAGATATTGCATTGCAGCTAAGAGATCTTTCTATATGGTTTGCTTGGACAAATTGTGACATCCTTCAGTGACCAAGTGAAACAAAGTACTTGGTGAAACTTGCCAAGTACTTGATTGTCACGAAGAAAAAGACTTAATGATTAAAACGAAGCACTCACTGGTTATCATCAAATTCTTTGTTGTTTCACTAAGTACTTGATGATTAGCACCAAGTACTTGGTGATTATCACCAAGTACTTGGTGGTTATCACCGAGTACTTGGTGCTAATCACCAAGTAATTGGAGGTTATCACCAAGTACTCCGTGGATATCACCAAGTACTTGGTGGTTATCACCAAGTACTTGGTGGTTATACCTAACTTGGTGGTCATCATCAAGTACTCGGTAATTATCACCAAAGACTCGGTCGTTATCACCAAGTACTCTGTGGTCATCACCAGGTACTTGGTGGTTATCACCAAGTACTCAATTGTTTTCACCAAGTACTCGGTGATATCACTTAGTACTTGGTGGTTATCCCCTAGTACTAGGTAGTGAATATCAGGTACTCTGTGAGTCACACCACACCAAGTACTACTTGGCTACTTCTTTGTGCATATCAGGTTTTTTTAAAATGATGGGAAACAAATGGCAAGAGCAAGCGGTGGCAGCACTTGCCAGAATTCCCAATTTTTGGACACACCTGAAGTCACTCAGATAATGCACCGCAGCAAGCAGATCTTTCTATATGGTTTGCTTGGACAAATAGTGACATCCTTCAGTGACCAAGTGAAACCAAGATTTCGTGAATCTTTCCAAGTATTTGGTTGTAATTACCAAGACAAAGACTTAATGGTTATCAGCAAGTACTCACCGGTTGTCATCAAATGCTTGGTGGTCATTCCAAGTACTAGGTGATTATACCAAGTACTTGGTGGTGATACCAAGTACTTGGTGGTTATACCAAGTACTTGGTAGTTATACCAAGTACTTTACCAAACTGGTGGTTATCATAAAGTACTCAATTATATGCCAGTACTGTCATCAAGCAAAAGGAGAATCCATAAACAATCATAATTTGACAATGACAAGAAGAGTCTCTATGTTGTAAAGTAAACTGAGTACTTCAAAACTGTGTATTAATTTTTCTCGCAGTACATTAGTGCAGACTCGTTTCGGCCTTAACAGTAGTGGTGGTGCCCTACTTGGAAGTATGATTAACTTGACATGACGAGGTGTAGTCCATGCCAATGTGTCTTTTTTAATCTTCAATTAAGTCTTTAAAAGTGTACGGTACGATATCTACCTACCCACCGAGTAAGGAGGTAATACATACAACACGTCGTTTGTGGATAACACAAAGGACTCTGTGTCGCTCACCGAAGCTCACCAATTAGTAGTACCGTACTTGGTGATAATTACCGAGTACTCGGTAGCTATTACCGAGTACTCCGTAGCTATCGCCGAGTACTCGGTAGATATCACCGAGTCCTCGGTAGTTATCACCAAGTACACGGTGTCACTTGGTGGTACCACCGAGCACTTGGTGATACAACACGGTGATACTCGGTTTCTAACCTACGTCACTCGGAGAAATTTTAATCGTGCGAGGTTCAGATGAACGTCACTCGGCAGTTCACGGTCCCCAAAATTGGCCCCCGGTGATAAAAACAGGTAAATTCCAGTAAGTTGCTGGATGACCTTCACACAGTGTTGGTGCCACAATGCATCCCACACCACACCACAGCAGCCCGCAATACACCAAGACTCCATGAACTTAGTGTTTGATAATCGCAGTGAGGTGGATGTAATTTATCCTTTCATAATCAACAAGATTGCGGAGACTCAGCTCTCTGACCCCAGCATTCAGAAATTGGCTAGTGATAAGAAGTACACCATGCAATTGGCGGAAAACACACAGGTGCTCTGTAAAGGCACATCCATGGTCCTTCCTGCAGCTCTCCCACATAGAGCTATAAGTTGGTACCACCATTACCTTCAACACCCCGAATCAACTCGTCTCGAGGAGACCCTTTGGGCTGCAATATACTGGACAGGTATGAGAACTACCCTTCAAAAATATGTCAAAAACAGTCATGAGCCAAGGATACCTACTGGTACTCCTGGTCCAACCAGGCCCCACTTTCAGGCCATAGACATAAATACTATTCCCACTGAGAGGGGAAGTATATAAAATCCCAACTCATACTTTCTCAGAAAGAATATATTTGAGGTACATACCTAGCAGGTATACACCACAGAAACAATGAGTCAAGTAAAGCAGTTGACAAGGCTCAACTGCTCAACTGAGGAGCCTGAAAGTGTGATACTTTCTCAACTGGCAATTTGCAGTGTGAGAGCTTCTCTGTAAATATTGGACACACTAGCCTCCAATATATTATTTGTTTATTACTTGATTTACATGGTGAAATTGAGAGGATCACCATTGGGCAATCCTCATTTGTTGATCTTTTCAATAGCTCATGAAAATAATCTCCAATCAGCTGGAACACCTTTTTCTACCTCTTTACCTACAATAATTTTTCAACTACTTTTCAACGACTTCCGGATAAGGATACTATGGTGCGATAGCGGAACTCGGTAAGTTCATTGCACTACCATACACGAAGGCCCTCCCAACGACCCACAGGCGGACAAAAAGAATAAACTTTTACC